>JAGFMF010011424.1:1017490-1071135 GCA_019455555.1 Galemys pyrenaicus | reverse complement strand
CCCTCTCTGGCCGGCAGCAGGGATCGAACTCGTGCTGCAGTGGTTGCGGTTTGCTTCATAGTGTGTTGCTTAACCCACTGCGCCACCAGGGAGGCCCTTTCTTTTTCCTTTTGACTTATTTCACTAAGCATTATCCCTTGAAGCTCCATCAATGTTTCTGCGAAAGGCATTAGTTTACCTTTTTTGATTGCTGAATAGTATTCCATAGTGTATATATACCACATCTTCTTGACCCAGTCATCTATCTTTGGGCATCTGCATTGATTCCAAGTCCTACCTATTATAAATAGTGCTGCAATAAACATAGGGGTGCATGTATTCTTTTGAATTAATGTTTTTGTATCCTTTGGGTAGATACCTGGAAATGAGATTCCTGGGTCATATGGTAGCTCCATTTTCAGAAGTTTGAGGAACCTCCACACAGCTTTCCATAGTGGTTGGACCAGTTTGCATTCCCACCAGCAATGTGGGAGAGTTCCTTTTTCACCACATCCTCAAGTTGACTGCCTCCTTTAAAACCTCAGTATTCAAAAACAGTATCTTTCCTTTACCTTTGTAAAGCAATGTTTTCAAACTTCTTTTCCTATCTCCCACTATAAAAGACCTATTTTACATTATGACCCAGAAAGAAAAAGAAGTCTCACAAACATTTTCTTTACTGCATGCATTATTCTCTGATTTATTTCCCTCTGTACTTTGTTATTGTTAATGCCAGCCATAAAGTCCTAAACAATTTTACAATCCATTAATAGCTTGTGGCCTGTGGTTTGAGAAACACTGTTCTCAATCTAATGCTTTTTGCTCTCACTAGCACCATCTTTGTTTATTATCTCAAGGCAGCCTTGCTTGTAGCTCTTGCAGCAGTGATTTAAAATTGCCCTCAGTTTTAATAAAGAATCCTCATCTTTCTCTTATTATTTATTTCTCCTTTTAACCACTCTGAGCCTGAGATACATACATAAACGAGGCCCAGAAAGGCCAAGTGACACCCAAGAAAGTGCCAGAGCAGAAAGTTACTGAGATTCAAGCCAAGTATTTCTAGTTCCAGCTTTTCCCTCCACACTGCTTATCTTTGACAATTCCAAGTAGGCTTTTAAGAGTGCTAGTGTGATTAAGAAGACAGATTTGATTTTTTAAAAAATCTTAACAGAAAGAGGATTAAAGAGTCTTTAATGGGACTTCTCTGCTAACTTTAGCAGTGGTCATTTTCCAGAAGTACCTTTAATGTTAGTGTTTCATTAGTTGTTTATAATTTCTTCAGAGGTCAGCAAAATAAATTTTAAAATCTTGAGTCACCCATTAAAAGTCCTTGCATCTCATATCCATTTTTTCCTGAGGAAGTATTTTAAATCCAGTTTGTTAAGTATAAACTGCAGCATGCAATAAAGTACAGAACTTTATGTGAAGTTGTTGCTCTCTTTTTATACTAAGCCTCATTCATTTAGTCACCATCTCCCCAGTGTTCTCAGTGCTGAGTGCCAGATCTTGCCTGGCAGGAGCCCTGGAAAGCAAGGGCACACCTGCCTAGTACACAGCCACTCCGAGTCATAGTGGCTAGAGAGTGCTGCTCTTGCCTGGGGGCAAGGAGGGATGAAGAAGGCGTTTCAATATCAGGCCCAAGATGATTAGGGCACAAAGTGAAGAAAAGGCAGATCAGGTTCAGGGGTTTTGTGATATAATGTGGACGCTGTATGTGGTATAGCAATAGGCAGAATTTGGACTTTATTCTTGTAAAGTGGGTAGTGTCTAAGACTTTCAGCAAAAAGGTAATTCCTATTGACTGAGAACTTGCTTTGGCATTTTAGTGACTGGAGGCAGGAAGATATGTTTGATAGAAATATGGAGTTGGAGGAGGATGTCATAGAGTTGATGAGAAGGAGAGGACATCAAAAAAATGATGGGGAATTGTACAATAACTATTAGATGGTTTGAAATATATAGATCTGGAGCTTAGCGGAGAAAAAGGAAATCAGAACTAAACATGATTTAGGAACCAAGGAAATGAACCAGACTAGACAAGTATTCCAGAACCAGGACAGTAACAAATTGCAGATATAGCTTTAGCCAGAGGACAGCATTGTAAAATTTTCAAAAGACCTCAGATACATTCTCACAACTAGTGTAGGAACACACACACACACACACACACAATCTGGGGGGTTCCTGGAAGAGAGCCATACATCCCTGAAACTACTCTTCAGATGTCATTTCAAAATAAGTGATGACATTCTTGTTTGAGGTAGAAAGTGGGAGCATATTTTAAAGACAACACCTACAGATTTCTAAACAACCCAGCATTTAGAACATGTGTTCAAACCAGGAAAAGGAAACCAGTTGTATATTGTATGATCATTTTCCTTGCATTTTTAGAACAACATACTACTACCTGTACTTTGTCTTAGATTACTTTTGGGAAATACTAACACACTTCTAAGAGAACTGAACCTCTTACCATAGATTTGAAACTGCTGAACTGCTGAATTCAGGAAAATGCTAATGGCTTTCTGGCTTTCCCAATGGGGCCTGGAAATAGTTGGGGACAGCCCCAAGCCACCCGTTAGTTAGAATCACTTTCTTTGTTATTTTAAAACATTGACTACCTTAACTAATTCATGACCTCTATCTTTTTTCCTTTTATCCCATAGGGTAGAATGGTTTTGAAGAAGAAAAAAACTGCTTTCTGACTGATTGCCTTGAAGGAATAAAGAACCTATTTTTGTGCATCATTTACCAATCATGCCACACAGCATTTATTTTTAGTACATTTTATTTTTTCATAAAATTGCTAATGCCAAAGCTTTGTATTAAAATAAATAAATGTTAAAATAAAAAGACTGCGCTGTTGAGTATTATTCACCCCCTGAATAATAATAATCAGCCCTGGGAAGGCTGATTTGGAGGTCATGTACCCAAATTTCACCTGTATGTGCTTCAGAGCCAGCATGCTCATGACTTTGGGAGGAGCAGTGACGTGCCCGCGTGTCAGGGTAGGGCCCATGCTCGGGACGTCCTGTGTGCTGGTGCCGCCTCAGGCACTCATCGAGTTACTTACTTTCTTCAAGGACGATGTTCATCTCTGATAATTAATTTCTTGTTCCTTTGTTCAGTTTGCTCCCGTGAAAACATCAGCTCCACAGTAACAAGAACATTTAACTGTGTCACTTGCCACTGTTTAGTAGAGTGCTTAGCACATAGTAAGTGCTCAATAAATTATTTGTGGGATGAAGGGATAAGTGTAGGAAAAATTTTCCAAAACACACATTTACTGGTAGTACACTATATCTGATTTTTTGTTACCAACTTTGTTCAGTATTTTTTGAACAGCAAGTTATAAAAGGTTAGATGAGACCAACTATACATATATAAATGAATTTTGTTTTATTGAGAAAAATTGAAATAGTTTGTTAATTTTTACTTGCAGTAGTATGTATAAATATTTTGAGCAGTGAGTTCTCAGCCTTCTGCCTCCTCATTCCTGAGGCATGAGAGCATATTCCCTTGACAGTAGGTTCCCTTACCACAGTAACACAAAAGTGGGGGGTCAGGGTTGAAGTTGTTTTTTTTTTAATTGAGATGTAATTCACATACCAAGTTTTATTACCCTTTTAAAGGGTAAGCCATTTTAGTATCGCCACAAAGTTTTGCAGCCACCACAACTATCTAATTCTGGAACATTTTTATCATCCTAAAAAGAAGCCCTATATCTATTAACTTCTCCTCTTCCATCCCCCATGGCAGCCAAGAAATTGCGTATCTACTCTGTCTCTATGTATCTGCTTGTTCTAGACATTTCTTATAAGTAGAATCATAATATGTGTTCTTTTGTGTCTAGTTTCTTTGATTTAGTTTAATGTTTCCAGCCTTCACCTATGTTGTATCAGTACTTCATTCTTTTGGGGGAATGAATGATTGTTACTGTATGGTTAACTACAACATGTTGTTTATCCATTCATATTGATGACATTTTGGCTTATTTCTGACTTTTGGTTATTATAAATAGTGCCACAGGTTTTTGTGTGGACATACTTTTCAGTTTCTTTGGGTAACTGTAGGGGTAGAATTGTTGGGTCATATGGTAGCTTGGTATTTAACTTGTTGAAAAACTGCCAAACTACTCTCCAAAGCAGTTGCACAACTCCACATTCCTACTGACAATGTATAGGGACTCCAATTTCTCTCCATTCTTACCAGCACTGGATATTTACCTTTATTAAAAAATTATAGCTGTTTCTAGTGGCTGTGAAGTGTTGACCTCCTTGTGGTGTTGATTTGCATTACTCTAATGACAAAGGAGAACAGTTTTTTATGTGCTGGTTGATCACTTGTATATCTTCTTTAGAGAGATGTTTATTCAAATCCTTTGCCCATTTTTAACTGGATTGTCTGTCTTTGTTGTTAAGAGTTCTTTATTCCAGTAGGCTCTTTTCAGGTATGTGATTTGAAAATTCACTTTTAGAATATCTTTCAAAGCATAAGTTTTTTATTTTAATGAAATCCAATGTGTCTTTATTCAATGGTTGCCTATGCTTTAGGTGTCATATTTAAGAAACCCTTTCCTAACTCAAATTCACAAAAACTTACAAGAATTTAGTTTCAGATCTTATATTTAGGCCTTTGATCCACTTTGAGTTAATATTTGTATATGATGTAAGGGAGGAATCCAGTTTTGTTCTTGCATGTAGCTAGTCACCTGTCCCAGCACCATTTGCTGAAGAGGTTGTTCTTCCCCCAACTGAGTAGTCTTGACATCTTGTTGCAGATCAGTAGAGCATAATAGTTTATTTCTGAGCTCTCAGTTCCAATGGATGGTTCTATGTCCTTATACGACATGGTATTGATTGCTTTTGCTCTGTATTATTTTGAAATTGGAAAATATGAAACTTCCAACTTTATTCTTTTTCAGGATTATTTTGGCTATTCAGTGTTCCTTGCATTTCGATATGAATTTTAGAATAAGTTTCTCAAACTCTGCAAAGAAAAAAAAAAGGCGACTAGGTTTTTAATTGGGATTACATTGAATCTGCAGTTCATTTTAAGTAATATTGTCAGTCTTAATATTAAACCTTTCAGTCCATGAACAGGGATGTCTTTCCATTTATTTAATTTATATAGAAATGTAATTGATTTTTGTATATCGATCCTGCATTCTGGAAACTTACTGAAACAATAGCGTTAGTAGTTTTTTAGTGGGTGCCTAGTGTCCCCTCCTGTTTCTGTTTCTATATACATTATCATGTCATCCACAGATGGAAATAGTTTTGCTTCTTCCGTTTCAATCAAGTTGTCTCCAGCCAGAACCCCCAATAGTAGAATTGTTTTTTAAAAGATTTATTTATTTATGCATAGAAGAACTGGGTTGTAGACCCAGAGGTGTGGGGAGTGAGAGTATTCACCAGAGACAGAGTAGGGAGCAGAACAGTTGGGTCTACTCAAATACACCTCTAAAGGGAGCAGCAAGCAAGAAAAGAAGGGTCTGCTATGCCATATGTGGGTTAGCTCCCTGGCCAGGGATCGAACTCAGGCCATAGTCAGTGGTGATAGCACTGAAACTTAACCCCTACACCACCAGAGCACCAGGGCTAGAATAGAAGTGGAGCAAGTTGAATGTCCTATTCATGATCTGGGGGAAGAGCTTTTAGTATCACCATTCAGTATGAAAGTAGCTGTGGCATATTCATAGATGCCAGAGTTGCAGATGGTGAGAGGATTCACCAGACACAGAGTAGGGAGCAGAACAGGCAGATCCACTGAAACACGCTGCTGAGGGAAGCAGCAGGCAAGGCAGGGGAGGTCTGCTGCTCCATGTAGGTTACCTCCTGGTGGGATCGAATTCGTGCTGCTGTGCTGCGGATGCTTCACAGTGTAGTGCTCAACCCACTGCACCACCAGGGAGGCCCTATAGATGCCTTCTATCAGGTTTAAAAAATTCCCTTATAATCTAGTTTGTTGGGTATTTTTACCATGAAAAAATGTCAAATGCTTTTTCTGTGCTATTGTGATTGTATGGTTTTGTTTGTTTTATTCTATCAATATGATATATTGTGTTGACTTAATTTCATGTGTTGAGCCAACCTTGGAATCCTGGGTTAAGTCTCAGTCGATCATAATGGGACTTTGTTTTTATTCTAGCTTTTAGTATTTTGCTGAGATTTTTGCATCTATATTAATAAAGGCTATTAGTCTGATTTTCTTGTGATAGCTTTTTCTGACTTTGATATCTGTAATAATGCTGGCCTCATGTAATGAATTTGAAGTGTCCCCTCCTATTTTGTTTTTGGGAAAAGTTTGAAAAGAAGGATTGATGTTAATTCTTAGTAAAATATTTGATAAAATTCACTAGTAAAGCCATGTGTTCCTGGGCTTTGCTTTTGGGAAGTTTGTTGATTACTGACTCTTGCTATAAGTCTGTTAAGATATTCTATTTCTAATTGAGTCAATTTTGATAATTGGTCTCTTTCTTGGAATTTGTCTCTAGGTTATCTAATTTGTGGGCATTTGATTGCCCATAGGATTATAATCTTTTTTATTTCTCTAGTGTTGTAGTAATGTCTCTCTTTTATTCCTGACCCTGACTGTAGTAAGTTCTTTTTTTTTTTTTTTTAACAGTCTAATGGTTTGTCAATTTTGTTGACCAGTTTGCAAAGAACCATTTTTTGGTTTCATTGATTTGCCTTTTTTTTTTTCTTCCCTCCTTCATAAATTTTTACTCAAATCTTTATTATTTTCTCTTTTCTGCTTGCTTTGAAGCAAGCTAATTTCTTCTTACAGTAGAAGTTTAGTTGTTGATTTCAGATCTTTTTAAGGCATTTACAAATACAAATTTTCGAGGCCTCCCAGGTGGCGCACTAGGTTAAGCAACGCACTATGAAGCAAACAGCAGCCACTGCAGCACGAATTCAATCCCTGCTGCCGGCCAGCGAAGGGACCACATGGTGCAGTGGACTCTCCTGCTGTGCCCGCTGCTCCCCTCAGCAGTGTATTTCAGTTGATCTGCCAGTTCTGCTCCCCGCTCTCTGGTGAATCCTCTCACCCACCCACATCTCTGGCCTATACCCCAGTGCTTGTATGCATAAATAAATAAATCTTTTAAAAAAAAAATACAAATTTTCTTTCAGATGCAGTTTTGACTATAAATTTTGGTATGGCATGATTTTTATTTAATTCATTTTAGAGTATTTCCAGTTTCCACTGTGATTTCTCCTTTGATTCATTGCTTGTTTAAAACCCACATATTTGTGAATTTTCCAAATTTCTTTCTTACAGATTTCTAATTCCATTTCCATTGTAGCTGTAGAAAACACATTGTATCATTTCAGTCATTTTAAATATTGGGTTATCCGAAAAGTCATGATGCATTTTTACTTGAAAAACAGAAAAATTACATCATGACTTTTCTGACAACCCAATACATTGAGTTTTGTTTTATGATTTAGTATATGTTTTATGATCTTGCTTCCTGGAGAATGTTCCATGTGCATTTGAGAAGCATTTTTATTCAGCTGTTGTCTGATTGGTTCAGTGGTGTGGTTCAAATCTTCTCTTTCCTTATCTTTTATCAAGTTGTTCTGTCCATTATTGAAAATGGGGTATTGAAAACATCAGTTACTTTTGCTTAATTACTTATTTCTTCCTTTGTATCAATTTTGGTTTCATGTACTTTGGGCTCTGTTGTTGGGTGTGTTTGGGGGTTGAAGGATTTTTTTTTTTAAAAGATGCAGAGGTTATTCATTATAGCTTTATCTGATGAGATTTACTGTTTAGTGACCCTCATATTTCTAGCCAACTCTAAAAGCTAGACAGTTCAGCTAAATACGTTTGACCTATTCCCCTAAGTAGACTTATTCCATTGACTTCTTCAAAATCTATAATTTTTTTCCTTCTACAGGTATTTTCATAAATTAATGGTATAGTTCCTTCCCTGTCTTGCTTTATTCTTGTGGAAATCAAATTTATTGTTCCCTTTTCTCTCCTTTCCATTTGTAATGAGTCATTTTCTGTCATCAGCATGTGATGTAGGATTGCTTAATAATCACATTATTGTTTCTATTCATTTAATGTACCGTCACTATTTTAACATTATTTCAAGCCCTAGCAAACAGACTTTTTCACAACACTAGCAAGCTGACCATAGAGCTGAAATACAGAGCAAAGAGGGGGGCAAAATCGGAGAGGGATGATCACAAGGGAATCTGGTGATGATTCATGGATAATATGGTGGTGAGAGAACTATGGGGACTAAAATGATGTAAGAAAAAAATAAAGGACTTTTTAAAGTAGTAGCTATTTAATGGGCCACAAATAGAATTTTGAAGTAAATGAAATGATAATGACATAAATAAAATGATAATAGGATATGACTTTTCATCAATCTTAAGGAAGATTTATCATCAGCCATTGAAATTTGAACCTGCTGTTTTGTGGCTTTGAGATTTAATTGACATCATTAAATGTTTATATTTTAGTTACAGTCTCAGTAACCTGAAAATAAGGTGTGTTGTGCATATGTGTATGTGTGCATGTCACTCAGACCAGTGCCCCTTAAAGTGTGGGGCTCTTCCTTAGCACCAAAATTAGAGTTAGCATCAAAAGCAGTTGTTTATTCATAGCCATAGTGTTAGCAACTAGTATGCTATCCAACTTCATACCCTAGAAGCAGTGTATGAATTTGAATAATTTATTTAAAAACTTAGAGAATGACCAGAAATTAGTCTAGAACAATTGTGATATTTCAGAGTTTTATACCCTTCTTGAACTTTTTTTATTTATTTATGCATACAAGAGCTGGAATCCAGGCCAGAGGTGGGATGGGCGGCGGGGGAGGGGGTGTGAGAGGATTCACCAGAGACAGAGCAGGGAACAGAACAGGCAGATTGACCGAAATACACTGCTGAGGGGAGCAGCAGGTAAGGTAGGAGCAGTTTGCTGCACCATATGGGTCCCTTCCCTGGCCAGGAATCAACTCATGCTACAGTGACTGCAGAAGTCCCACAGTGCAGCACTAGGGCCCTTACACCACCAGGGAGGCCCCGCCCCTCTTGGACTTTTATAATGAGTCATGAGTTCATTTTTTTTTTTTTAACACACAGTGTTTTTTCACGACTTTCATTTCAAGGAAAACTGGTAAGAATGTAGTCTGTACATACCAAAGAGCTTCCAAAGGACCTTTGGGACTTCTCTGTTGAGCTTCACCTGACAGCTTTAGACCTGACAGATTAAATCTGGTCTCTCTTTACCAACTGGCTTGTAATTAATAGATTTTAAAAATACTGAAGATTCCTTAATTTCTCTACCTACTCAATTACTGAGTTATATTAGATTCCTTATCAGTGCAGATTAAGAATAGAACCTAATAAAGCAGAGAATCCAGTTGAAATAGAAACTGCCCTTCAAAATCTCTGCTGTGAAACTGAGAGGATTTTTAACAATAGCCAACAATTCCAGATGATAGAAAGAGGTGCCAAACACCATGCTGAGTGATTTGTGTACATCATTATTTTAATCTTGGCAGCAGCCTAATGAGAGGAGGTAGTTAGAAGTCAATCACTCAGCCAAAATCACCTATTAAATGGCAAAGTCAGAAATGAGACTTAGTCACCCCAAGGGGCAGTCTTCCTAACTGGCCACCCTCCAGCTGGGGAACATTTGAGCCCTAAGTGGGGAAGGCATCAGGCCAGTATTTGCTAACTTGTGCACAGTTTTTGCCCTTGAGGAATTCAGTCTCAAAGGAAAAACCAAACAGGAAAATAAACAGTGTATAGATGCATCTATTTATATACATATATATGTATATGTTTATGTATATATGCACACAGCTGTGCTTTATGGTGCATTTGTATAATAGGAAACTGAATAAAGGGGAACTTTGAGGGTTGATTAGTTGTGTGTGTAGTGCTTTCATATACTTTATATATGTGCTTAAAAGTTTAATAACAATAACAAAGTGTTTACGTGACAAGTAAATTTTAAGCATTTTACATATATTACCTCATTTAATCCTTGCAACAACCCTGCTGTTTATTATTAACCTCATTTTACAAATGAGGTTTGGAGAAATCTAGTAACTAGTCAAGGTTATGTTCTAACCCCACTCCATTTTGCCTCTTAGAGAAGCTTATCCAATGGAAGGACAGATGTGGGCCATCCTTATCCATGGACCCTGTGTATAAAGCATAATAAGAAGGGGTAAAAAATGTACTGGACTTGAATTTAGGACATCAGCTGGGTGATAAGAGATGATCTAGGACTGGATGGTGGTGCACTCTCTTAAAGCATTTGCTTTTCCCTGGGGAAAAGCAAATTGGAAGGTGTGCACATTGGAAGGTGTGAATGAGATGCAAACTGGCTTTTGAGATTAAAATGAGTTACTGATGAAAACAGGTATCAGTGCTGCTTACTTTACAAACATTACAGCTTAGAAGCTGCTTTTCCAAATTAACAATCAAGAAGTAGAGTTAAAACTGAGGACAATGCAAAGGGGAGGAGACCTCTAGGAGGAATTCAACACAAGAGAGCATCAATGCATCTATGCTTGCTCTACAGTAAAGCTCGGAGAAGTTTTGAGATGCTGTTGGGGAAGGACTTTGTATACTGAGGAGTCAAAATAACAAATAAGGCAGAGTGGCAGCTGAGCCCAAATTCAGTTAAGAGGAGAAAGTTTAATGGCAAACCCAGGTGATGAAAAGGTGCCCAAGACGGTGATTTTAAAAAAAAGTTGGTGGCAACACCTGGGCTGAAGTCTAATGAGACTTTGAGAAACAGAAGAAATCTAATCTATGAAACTATCCACAGCCCCTGCAATCCCCGGCCAGGGAGCTGACCCACATGGCAATGTCTGGCAATGTTTCTTCCTTCCTTGTGTGAAAAGATGAACTAGCCCTTAAGAGCCCTTCTTAGCACTAACAATAGAGAAATCCTTTGCTCAGGCATTCTTCTGCCCTGGAGAGTCCCCACCCCCCAGAAGTTTTACAGCTGGTTCAGTGTTTGAGTTTACTGTACATTTTTCCCATGTTCACCCAAGCACACGATCATTTTCATGGGAGCATGGGGTCTGGGTGAGAATTCTGGTTGTCCTTTGAAAAGACTCTTGGGTAGACTTTGTCTCACCGCCTTGAGTTCCTATTTACCTGGGAAGGCTTTATGTAAAAATCCTGCTCAGCTATCACTTTGAACAGGTGCAGTCACCATAGAGTTTTAGACCTAGTGATAAAACAAAGTTTTTCCACTTGTGAACAAATACACATATCTAGTCTGGAAACAGCCGTGGTTAGACCAAAAAATGATACAGAGAAAACAGGGAAAAGGAGACCCTGAAGGGGTGTTAGGAGCCCCCACTGACAGAGCCCAACTCCAAGTGATTTCTTCATAATTCAGGATAGAGACCACAGGAGCTTGTGTAATTTCTTTAAATTGACATAAGATAGGAGTTTGTATTTTTCATATAATAACATGAATTATAGGAACTCAGTGATGTTTCAATAGTGAAATAATTGTTAAAATTTGCCAGACCCTTAAGTTATTTAGTTGAGCAATTGAAAACCGTATTGAGCACTGAAGACTTATCTGTCATCACTTGTGTAGTCTTTTAACAGTTTCTAGAAAAGAAAGATGCAGTAGCAACATTGGAATATTTTTAAATCAAAATTGTTTCCAGAACCTTTATAAAGTCCTTGAGAATTTTTGAAATTTAAATTTTGATCACTTTAAGAAAAGCATACCTTCTAATTTACTATGCCATTTTTAACATGTAAGTCTCTTTTAAGAAGCTTCTGTACAGCAAAAGAGACATTACCCAATACATAGAGACATCCCACTGACTGGGAAAAAACTTTTACACTCTATACAATTGATAAGGGACTGGTCACAAAGATCTACAAAGAACTCACATGACTCACAAAAACAAAGTAAACAATCCAGTCAAAATGGCAGAAAAACTCATAAGATACTTCTCCAAAGAGGAAGCGCAAATGGCCAGCAGACATATGAAGAAAAGTTCAGCATCCCTCATAATCAGGGAAATGCAAATTCAAACCACAATGAGATACCACCTTACACCAATAAGAATGGCACATATTAAAAAAACTAGCAACAAAAAATGTTGGCGAGGATGTGGAGAAAAAGGAACTCTCCTATACTGCTGGTGGGAATGCAAACTGGTTCAACCACTATGGGAAGCCATATGGAGGTTCCTCAATCTATTAAAAATGGAGTTACCATATGATCCAGCGATCCTGCTCCTAGGGATTTACCCAAAGGACACAAAACATTAACTCAAGAGAATACATGCACCCCTATGTTTATTGCAGTATTATTTATAATCAGTAAGACTTGGAATCAACCCAAATGTCCAATAATCGATGACTGGATAAGAAATTCCATACACAATAGAATATAATTCAGCAATCAAAAAAGATAGAGACATTCATAGAAACATGGATGAAGCTTGAAGGATTATGATCAGTGAAATAAGCCAGAAGTAAAAAAGAAAATACAGATGGTCTCATAGGAGAATATAGGTGAATAAGAAAAGAAAAATAACAGTAAAATCAACAACAACAAAATCACAACTGAACAAAATGAATGAACAGACAACTACAATAAGAGACATTAGGGAGGAAAGGGAAGAGATTGGGATCAGGGCAGGGACAGGAGGAACACAAGGGACTGTGGTGATGGTGCACAAATGAATTGGTGATGGAAATCCTAAGAGGACTACACCAAGAAAAGCAAGCAAACGTTGTAAGAAAAATAGATTAATTAATAAATTAATAAAAAAGAAGCTCTTAAATCAGTCAACTGTGCTGCAAGTAGGGAATTAAAGCTATTGTTAAATGTTTTTTTGCATTTGATCACTATAATCCAAGTTATTTATGTGCTGCATGTAAAATTGAAAACCTAGCTCTTGATTCAGAATCTACCTGGAATCTACTACTTTTCTCTTTTTTAAAGATTTGTTTTCATTTATTTATGCATAGAAGAACTGAGGTGTAGGCCAGAGATGCAGGGGAAGTAAGGGGGATGTGAGGTGAGAGGATTTACCAGAGACAGGGCAGAGAGCACAACAGGTGGACCCACTGAAATACACCGCTGAGGGGAGCAGTGGGCAAGACAGGAGAGGTCTGCTGCCCCATATGTGGGTTAGCCAACTCATGGGACCAAACCCATGCCCAAGCAGCTGTCAAAATCTTGATAGCACTGAGACTTTAACTCCTGTGCCACCAGGGAGGCCCCTGGAATCTACTTCTAATTTTATGATTTTTGAGCAGCTTATTTTCTCTCTCAGCTTTAGTTTTCCTCTCTGTAAATCAAGTATAACATTTATCGTAGAGGTTTGTTGTGAAATTTTATATCAGTATTAAGTTTTTCTCTTCTATCCCCTGTATCTTTTACTTAGAAATCATTTTAAGTTATTTTTTTGAATAATAGATGTAGATGGTTAAAAAAAAAAGTCAAAATGGTATAAAAGGGTGTCAAGTGAAAAGTTCCTCTCCCCTGACCTAGGCATTCTCCACAGCCTATGTATTTATATTTGCTTCCAGACAGTTGCTCAACATATACAAGCATATTTTTTCATACACACCTTTTGAAGAGAATTTTTAACATAATTTACACATTGACCTTAACTAGTACGCTCTCTCCTACACACAGTTCTAAAACAAATTATCTAATGGTCACTGATCTATTAGTTTTCCTATCCCCTTTCCCCCCCAAAAAAAGACATTTCTGAGTCTCATGTACACAATGGAAGATTCCCTACTTTATATTCCCAGGAGAGTTACAGATGACAAATTGGCACATGGTAATGGAACATCCCCAAAGAAAATACTTTTGAAGTCCAGAAATTCCAGAAAGTAACTGCACAAGTACTGTTGCCAGCTGTGAGGATTTAATGTTTTTGTGACTGTTTCATTTCTTCATCTGAACCTTACAAATTTCTCTTTAGTATAGGATTCCTTTCCTTTCTTGCCTCTGTATAAGCAGTTTCCTTAACTGTTTGAAATTCTTATTATGCACTTTCAGGGCATAGACAAACCTCTGTTGGCTATTTGCTGGAACTGAATCAGAAAACAAGTACTTAACAAAATTTGAGATCAATAATTATAGATTTTTCAAAAAAGATTATATGAATTATAAGTCTTCTTTCCCAATATTTGGAGATTATTCTACATCATTGCATACAAATCTATCTGCCTCATTTTCTTTAATACTGATAAATTGAGTTCTCAATTGATAGAAATTTCAAGTATTTAAAAATCTTTATAATCTTTATGAAGACTGTGTAACTGCCAGAACCAGTGATACTCAGAAAGTAGCAGTTAATTTCTTGATTGTTTCCTAGTGTGAAAGCCTGCTTCATTTTAAGCTGAGATAGTGCCAATTAAAACTATCTGTATACAAATTAGTGATCTATAATTAGGATGATCTACATCCTAATTAGCAACTCAGTTTTATGAAGTATTTAATGGCACAATGTGAAAAGACTAAAATAAAATATATGCATTGTACCCATGAGTGAGCAAGAAAGAACAAATAGGAAAAGACACATAATCAGAACTGGCATTTTTCAGAGAATTGCAAAATATCTAGTTTTTTTAATTTAATTCATCACTTTCAAGATTCTAAAATCTAGAAGGGGCTTTATGCCACACTAAAGTGCCGCAGACCAGCTACGGCAGAAGGACAGGTCCTCGAAGGATGGAATGGCGGAACAGCGTCGGCGAGGGAGGGGAAGGGGGGAAGAGCACCAGACTTGCACGGAATTTGGTATCTGTCCTCCTGAGAGTCTCAGCAGGTCTTCATTTATACTTTACAAGCAAGCAGTCAGATTACCTCAACACCTGCGTAGAGCAGGCAGTTAACAAACATTGCATTTTTTCAAGGACAGCTCGGGGTCCCGCAACTCCCATTCAGAATTTATGACACATGCCACTTTGAAGTAAAGTTCACTTCTGAAATATATGCTTATCAGTATCTTAATTCACAGGCTTACTTATCAATGCGAAAGCAGACAAAGTCACTTTGTGTAAATACAAGTAAATGTTTTGTCTACTCTAAGTGTAGGGTAGACTAATAGCCACAAGGTCTAAGGTCAAACTAGTGTCAATACCTAAAAGCTATAAGCCCCCAATTAAAGGGAAATACTAAAGCGTAAGTTATCTCTAAACCTAACATGTAGTCTTCAGAAGGAATCACTAACTCATTCTAAACCTAAAACTAATTAGGGAGTTTTTCTATGTATGATCTCAACTTAAGTATAACAAAGGTAAAGGGAAGGGGAGGAGGGTAGGGAGAGTCTTTGTGACCCTATCATTCCTGTATCATCTGGAAAGTCTGGGAGACTGTCTAATGACTAATTTTTGGGTTTGTAAAACAACCATATTTTACTCCTCCTGACTTCATGGCCTTTTTAAATTAGTGGCAGCATTTACCAGTCATAAAGATTTGTGTTGGAGTTAATGTATTGCATCCATCTATTTTGTTTAATCAAACAGCCAAATTTACTACTGCCCCCATGGATGATATTCCAGCTAACACGTTTTTTGTAACTTTTAAAATTTTAATTATTATATCAGCCAAAACAAAAGGGAGTCCAAGGGGGGGCCAACTTTGGAACCTCTGATTTTTCAGGGCAGTTCCCCTATGACGGGCTTTTGCCTCACAACATAGTTAGGTGACCCCCAACACTAAAAGATCTCTGAGTCATTGATAATTAGTTGAATAGGTTCCTACTTCTGTCATACTAGTTTGTACAGTCCAACCATCATAACAAACACAACTACAAATTTTGAAAAAATACTTTTAAAGGGTTCTATTTTAAGACATTTAAAGAGCCATCAATGCAGTGAGGACTTACAGAGCCTGGAACCAGAGAAAATGGAAAAAAACGATGTTCAGTTCTGCTTTTTTGAGACATTTGCTGATTAACAATAACGAAGAAGTAATCGAAATGTGGAGACTGAAAGACAATAAGGGCAGTAATCCAATCTTACTAGGCTTATGAGGCAAAGTTTGGGAATTCAGGCTCACCAAGGATAATGAATCCTGATAAAATATCCTCAGCTTTCCAGGGATCACCAAAGAATTACATACTAGAACTAGAGGTTGAACCAGAATTTGACTAGTCTCTCAAAGACTAAAGCCCAACCTTGAATCTACTCAATTTCTAATTGAAGTGATAGTCCATACCCTATAAATGACATCTCTTCTCAAGGCCACGGGAAATCTTATAGAGAAAGATAACTGTCATCAGCAGCCTCAGATGTCGCTCTGCATTTTTTCATATATACTTTCCAGAAACCCGTCAAAAATACCAGGCATACCAAAAGACCAAGTGACCAAAACAGGAAAAACAAAGAATATAAAGTGGTCCACATGAAATACACATACTAGAAATAGCAGACATAGACTTTAAAATAACTAAGTATGCTCAGGTAATCAATGACAAGTTGGATAATTTCAGCAAATAATGGAAACAACTGTTAGGAATGGAGTGTGAGGACTGAAAAATAGGTAATTGAAAGTAAGAACTTAATAGAGGGGTTTAATATCAAATATTGCTGAAGAAAGGACGGGTGAACTAGAATACAGGTTGTTTAGAGAATATATTCAACTGGAGCACAGATAGTAGAAGAGAAGAAAGATATAGAGAATGACATAAGAGAATTTAGATCATGATTTTTTTTAAAAAATCTAGTATATATAAAATTCAAATCAGAGAAGGAAAGGAGATAGATCAAGACAGTAGCAATATATAAAGGAATAATAGCTGAGAACTTTCCAAAACTAACAAAAGACCACAGAGGCATAAAACCACACCAAGATACAACATAGTAAAACTCCCAAAAAAAGGAGAAAGAAAAATTAAAAGCAATTAGAGAAAAAAAATACATTGCCTGTTTTCAACCAAGAAAAAAAAATCACATAACAAAATTAACAATTTTAAAGAAAACAGTGGTGTTTAATAGCCTCATAATGTTCTGTAGGCCAAAGTTTTTATCACCCCAAAAACAAATAACTCATACCACCTGCCCCTAGTAATTACCTGTCTGTATTCTGTTTCTGTAGCTATAAATCAACTCTTTATATTTCATATAAATGAAATCATACAAATTCTGTGATCTTTTTTGCCTGGCTTCTTTCACTTAACATGTTTTCAAGGATCATTTGTGTTGTAGCATGTACTTTATGCCTTTGCAGGGCTGTGGTGTACGTGTGTGTATAGATATATGCACACATGTGTATATATGTTGTGTGTGCCAAAAGTTTGTAACATATGTGTTACACAGACAATTCTGTGTTACATAATTCTATGTTTAACTTTCTAAGGGGTATCCAAATGTTTTCATAGTGGTTGAACTGTTTTATATTCCGAGAACAATGCATAAGCATTCCATTTTCCATCCTCACAAGTATTTGTTATTTTCCCTTTTAAAAAAATTAGAGCCGTTTCTAGTTCATGTGAAGTAGACCTTCCTTTTGGTTCTGATTTACATTCCCATAATAACTAATGATATTGAGCATCTTTTGTGTGCTCTGGCCTCTTGTATATATTCTTTAGAGAAATATATACTTAAGTCCTATACCCAATTCTAAATTGGATTGTTGGGGGGTTTTGTTGTTGAATTGTAATAGTTATTTTTGTATTCCAGATATTAGGCTATTTTCTCCCATTCTGTAAGCTACCTGCTTACTTTTTTGATAATGTTTTTCAAAATACAAGGATTTAATTTTTATAAGATCCAATTTGTCGATTTTTTCTCTGTTTGCTTGTGGTTTAGGTATCATATCTAACTCAAGATCACAAAAAATCCAAGAACTTTAGCTTTTATATTTAGTTTGTGATTAGGTAGCTACAATATTTTTGTATCTACAATATTTTTATAAGGTAAGGGTCCAACTTCATTCTTTTTTATGTAAACATCCAGTTGGCCCAGCACCATTTGTTGAAAAGCTGTTCCCCCCCCCACCCCCATTGTCTGGTTCAGCTGATCACAATATATGAGATGTTTATCCCTGGACTCTCAATTCTAGTCCATTGGTTGATATGTCTATCTTTATCTAGTACCAAACTATAGATTACCGTGCATTCATAGTAGCTTTGAGATCAGGAAGTATGAGTCCTAACCTTTACTTTTTCTTCTTCAATATGAGATACATCACTTTTAAAGTAGCAGCAGAAACATGACAGTTGGTGTCTTGGCAGCATAGAAACCAGAAATGGAGTAAAGTGTTGGGAGACTCAATCCTGCCAACCTAAATATTTAGGAAAAACTTCAAACTTCATCAAAATTAAAGGTGAAGTAAAGTATTTCAAACAAACTAGAAGAACTAACATAGTTCTTCATGCAAAGGGAAAGTCATTCCAGATGGAAACGTGGAGATCTAGGAAGATTAAAAAGTAATACGAAGGGTAAATATGTGAGCAAATCTACATAGTTGGTGTAAAACTGGGGTATAGGCCAGAGGTGTAGGGGTGAAAGGAGTCACCAGAGCCAGAATGGGAAGCAGAACAGGCTGATCCACTGAAAAACACTGATGTGGGAGGCAGTGGGTGAGACAAGGAGGTCTGCCTCACCATGTGGATCACCATCCTGGCCAGGGATCAAACTTGTGCTGTAGTAGTTGTGGATAGCTTCATAGTGCTGTGCCTTAACCCCTTGCACCACCAGACTATAGATTTGGACAACACAATTAACACAGAAGATGTAATTGACATATGTAGCAGTCATCAACTATAGAGTACATATTATTTTCAAGTACACATAGGTCATTTACTAAAATAGACCATATCCTGATAACAAAGCAAATTTCAGCAAATATATAAAGATTAAAATCAAATAGTATATTTTCTGATCAGTATAATTTAGAAATCAGTAACAAAAATGTCATTAGAATGATGGTATATAAGTAATATATATGTATATATGTAATATACTTCTAAAGTAATGTACTTCTAAAAAACTTAAGTCCAAAAAAATTGCAGTGGAAATTATTCATAAATTTTTAATTGAATGCTAATAAAAACATGACATATCAAGCCAAGGCCACTTAGAGGAAATCAGTGACCTAAAATGCATAAATTAGAAAAGAAGTCAATGTTCTAAGTGGTCTTCCCAAATAAAAGATAATAAACTAAATCAAATTAAGGAAATAATAAAGGTCATAAATGAATTAAATGAAAAACAAATATACAATAGGAGAAAATGAACCAAGAACACAGTCGTTTCTTAAAAAAAAAACTAATAAAATTAAGAACCTTGCTGGTCAAGAAAAAAAGTGACTAGGTGACTGATAACAGGAATGAAAAGGGGTCATCGCTATGAAACCTACATACATTAAAGGAAGTAATAAAGTTCATAAAAATAGAAAGTAGAACTCTAGTAACTGAGGGGGAGGAATGGAAAACTGTTGTTTAGTGGTTTTGTTGCACGCTGAAAAAGTTCTGGAGATCTGTTTCACAGTAATGTAAATATTCTTAACAGTTCTGAAGTATATACTTAAGGCAAATTTCTTGTTACGGTTTTCACTGCAATTTAAAAAATAATAAAAGGATAGTGTGACAACTTTGCTAGTAAATTCTGAACTCTAGACAAAAAAAAACTCACTTGGAAAATACAAATTACCAGCCCTCTCACCATGTTGTCAGTGCCCGCACTCTCCTGCTCACCACTCCTTGCCCAGCTGTGCTCCGACATGAGCTGACACCTGTTGTATTCTATAACTACTCAACTACTAAAGCCTTGCTGGCTTCAACTGCAAAAATGAAATTGTTTAGAAACATTATTGTTTGACTTGCCGACCATAAAATAAGACATTACAAGATTGAAGATAGAGGTAATTTAATAAACACCAAAAATACTGACTGGTCCATGTAATTTGAAAACTGTCTCAGAGATGTTAACTGGCCCTCCATGGTTCAAGATGGACGGGGTGAGGTAAACTTGAGTATAAAGATATAAGTTATAAGTTACAAGTTAGACTTGAGTATGAAGATAATGTTGGCTGGTTAAATGAGGGATGAGTGCAGTGCTGGTAGGGTTCTAGTTCTAGACTTCATGGGTGAGTTTCGTGTGTTTATGATTTTGCACATATCGGTATATAGGTTATAGTATCTGGATTAAGAGTTTACTTAATAACATTATGTAGCCAACAATAATGAAAGTCAGTTGATCAGTAAATAGGATCTGTTTACAGGTGTGGGAGGATAATGGCAAAGCCAGCAACATATTTTAGTCTGAAATTCAGATGCTTTTGTGTTCCTCAAGTAAACGGTTAACAACTAAGCAAATTACTGAGTAAGCGCTGACCCATTTTTACCTGCAGAGATTTGGTGTAAGCTGATCAGTGCACTTACACAAAAGTTGTTATTTCCACTTCTTACTGCAGCACAAGGAAACCTCCTCATCTTTTGCTCATTTTGTTGTTACTGTTAATCTTTAACTTTTACCCAGTTGGATTACACAGATTCCTCTAGGGACTGAGAATCAACTGTCAGAGATCAAACATCTCATATGATTCTTGGGGCCACTCTCAGAGGACCACTTTGTACAGATATCAAGCATTTTTTTTATTCATCCTATTTTTCCCAATGAAGTTTTATCCATCCCATTTTTCTAATGACGTTTTACTCATCCCATTTTTTCTAATGAAGTTTTTAATATAAAAAAGTTAAAATTGAAGTGAGTCCATCACTCATACTAGTCAGTACATGATTTAAGACTTGTCTGTACTCTTTGTAACAACTTTCATCTCTCTGCCCTTCATACCACTTGAAAATTTAAAAATAAAGTTGCTGAACTTATATAGCTGGTATCAAGACTTACAAAGCTATAGTAATCAAGACAGTGTTGTATTAGTGTAAATGAAACCAAACCCAAGTTCAGCCACTTGTCATCCACAAGCTAAATATGAGGGAAAGTGCTGGAATCAAGACAATACAAATCTAGGGGGGTGGGAGAAGGGAAGTGTCACAATTTATGGGTCCTCACCAGGCATTTACAACAAGTCATGACTCAACTTTAGGGTGTAACAACAACAGGGTTTATTAACAAAGGGGAAATTGGAGAAAAGAAGAGTCTCTAAGACTACACATGGCTGGCTGTCCTACCCTACAAAGTGTCTGTAAGGTCCAGTCATTCAGATCAAAAGCTGCTCATGAAGGTGGTGGTGTCCCTTTGACGAGAACCTGGGGCTGATGGCACAGCAAAAACGTGGCTTTGATCTGATTCGCATTTGGAGCTGGAGGTGATCACAAGTGATACTGCTAAAGTGGCACTGCAGCAGCCAGCAGCACCAGATAGGCCAGCCTATCTGAAGGCCGGGTTGGCTGGCACAGAATGCTGAACTACACAGCAACAGAGGCAATAGAACCAGGAGGTGGTGTCAAAGGATCAGAAATGGTGGGCACTCTTAGAGACGGCAGGCACAGGTCAGTAATGCCGGTCAGCATCAGTCAGCAGGTGGCAGTGCCAAAAGATCAGGCACCAGTAATATAACTCTTATGCCAGGAGGAGACAGCAGCAGCTCTTTAAGAGACACCAGGCATAGGCCAGTAGTGCCAATCAGCAGGTGATGTCAGAGGCAGGGCCGGAAGTTTGATGCACAGTTCTCAAAATGTTGTCTATGAAGATCTCAGAGGTCTGGAAGTTCTGTGAAAGTCTTTTCAGGAGAGGATCTGGAAGATTCTGAGCCGTCTAAAACCTCAGCTTCTATCATGTTTGGGGTACCATTCTCTCAAGCCTAACTGGTCTGTTTTCAGTTTCAATTCCCATTCCAAGACTCATTGATCCTTGTTGAGCATGAATCTTACTGGTTCCTGAATGATCTCAGAACCTTGAAAGGCACTATTGGGAACTCAAGCCTAATCGGTCCATTTACAACTTGATGCAGTACTCAAAACCCCACCTGTATGTTCAAACTCTGCCTGTACTCTGGCTGAGGTCAAGTGGTCTCTTGTCAGTGGTGGGCCCTACAACAGAGCTGGCTGTGGTGGTGCACTCAGGGCCTTTGGTGGAGGAGCGGGAACTGGGGCAGCAGCACACCCGGCTACGGAGCCAGACATGGCCAGTGGCTTCAGGGAGCCATAGGGCTCCAGTTACAATTTGGGAATCAGGGAAAGCAAGTACTACCTGGAGCCTCTGCCTTTGGAGAAATGGTGGAGGTGCCCTACCCAAAGTAATCTGCACCCTTTCTCTCTGTACTCTCAGTTCCCAGCCAGCCTTGCCATTCAGCTCAAGGTTGTTAAGAAGTCTCCTGCCTCGCCGTGCCTATGAAAAACAAGCCTTGAAGAAAAAGTTAAATGTGTTTTTTTTTTTTTTTCCTTTTTGTGTTCTCAGGATCTGAAAACAATTTAGCCACTTAGTATTGGTAAAGATAGACAAACATACTACTGGAACAAAACAGTTTCCAGGAAAAGACCAGACATTACAATCAATGAATTTTCAACCAGGGTGCCAAAGCAGTTCAATGGGGAAAGGATAATTAAATTTCCATAGGCAAAAAGCTGAACTTTGACCTTTGTTTCCCACCATATACAAAAAGTTTACGTGAACTAGATCATCAAAATGTATAAGCTAAAACTTCTAAACACATAGGAGAAAATCTCAATGACCTTCAATTTGGCAAAGTTGCCTTAACCCTAACACCAAAAGTACAAACCATAAAAGGAAAAAAAAATCAATAAATTGAATTTTAGAAAGATTTAAGACTTTTGCTCTTCAAAGGACATTGGTATGAAAATAAAAAGGCAAGCCACAGATGGGATAAAATATTTAGAAGATATGTCTAACAGAAGACTCATTTCTAGAAAGATTTTTAAAAACTCTAAACTCCCAAATTTTTTTTTAAAGATTTATTTATTTATGCATACAAGAGTTGGGGTACAGGCCAGAGTCCAGGGAGGTGAGAGGATTCACCAGAGACAGAGCGGGGAGCAGAACAGGCAGACTGACTGAAACACACTGCTGAGGGGAGCAGCGGGTGAGGCAGGCGAGGTCCCAAATTTTTTAATGGGCAAAAGATTTGAATAATATGCTTCACTCGTGAAGATACAGAGTTGGCTAATATGCACATTGGAAGATGTCCAATATCAGGAAAATGCTAGTTAAAATCACAGTGACATCCTACTGCACTCCTGCTAGAATGGTTAAAATGTAAAAAGCTGACCACTTACTTGTTGATGAGGCTGTTGTGAGGAACTGGAACTCTCCAGCCCGCGGGACCACTCAGTGCTACAAGAGTGCTAATCATGTAGCCAGTTACTCCACCCAAGAGAAACGGGAGGGTGTGCCACGCACACACTGAACAGAGTGCATAGCAGCTTTATTTGTAAGAGTCAATATACTATACCATTCCACTCATGTAAAATTTTTAAAAGATGCAAACTAATCTTTCTTTACCTGGGGAGAGGAGTAGGATAGAAAGAAGGTGAGGGATTACCCAGAGATTCAGGAGTGATGGATGTTCACTATCCAGAATTTAGTGATGGTTTATAGGTGTGTTCATATGTTAAAACTAAAGTTATACACTAAATATGTGTTTCATTATATGTGGATTATAGCTCAATAAAGTTGTAAGGTAGTTTTTCAGAAAAGGAAATATATAAGTATGACTTAACACAAATAGGGGGAAATGTAAACTGAATATTTTATCACAACATAATTATACTGGGGCAATAGAAAGTATGTGTGGATGCAGAAGGAGGGGAAGATGGGGAGAAAAATCCTATTTTCCATCATGAGAATCAGTGAAACCTAAGACTTTAAAAATTAGGAAGTACTAACATAGGCATGTTATTTACGGACATGGCACTAACACTACAAATATCAGCTCAAAGTGCCTATCTTTGAGAAAGGGGTGCTAACACATGTGGAATCAATTAGCTTTATAAACCATGTGAAAGTATAACTTTAATATAAACTAAAATTTGTTCATGTATATCAGTATCTGGAAGTCACAGCTCCCAGTATACGGAGCTAGAGAAGGGGCTCAGTGCCACCCCCAGCCTCTACTAGGTGCTCAGAGCAGAGGTGAGGGGACCAAAGTATGTTTTGGGAGGGGGGTGTTCTTCAAAAGATTGAGTCCCAGATTTGTTAAGGAAATCCTTTTAAATGCTAGCCAGACAGCTTTTGCTTTGAAAAGCTCTAGTCAGTCCCTTGGGGACCTGAATGTTGGAATTTACAATGTGCTTAAATTAAGAACTGTCCGAAGTCTCTTTCAATTTCTCTCATGCATGGTAAGACCCCCAAAATTGAGGTATTTGAGAAGATAATCCAAGTTCTTGCCTCCAAACCCATGGGAATTGTAGGCTGAAGACCTATTAAGTCTCGTTTTTCTTTTTTCAGGTGGTCACTTCTTTCATCGAAACTCTTTGTCCCCGCGGAGTCTGGTATATGAAAGTGAATTCTCCACCATCGAACCTTCTTTGGACATGTATGATGAGAACAAAACCTGATTTTTTTAATGGGCTGTTGGAGCTCACTTCCTTTGTGATTTGATTTATTATCACCTTTCTTATTTTGTATTCTGTCAGCATTCGTTTTTGGAAGAATGGCAGCGTTTTCCAAGAACAGGTTGGGATTCAGGGTTAAATTGCAAAGTTCCTCCAAGACAAGGCTTTGAGAACAGTGGTGTTGTTGCCCAGGTATCTTTGTGGCACTGAAAATTGCCTGAGGGAGGCCACTGAATGCAGACACCCAATAAGCCTGACACTTCCAGAAAAGATGTGGGAGCCCAGGCATCCCTGTCGCATTGCAGATGTGCCTCTGAATATGCTATTCTGCATTGGGTGGCACTGGTTTCTAAGATACCCTTTGTGCGCCCCACTTATCTTGCATACTAAAACCTGCAGGTATTGCTGCACTTGCTGTGTGGCCTGCTCCGTTTTCCCTGTCTCTTACTCTACTTTCTGTTAAAGCCCTCTTTCTAATGACTCCTGAGAGTACGTCTCAACTTCTTTCCCTCTTCTGAGACTGATCGTGCAGCGCACCTCAAAGGGGCTGAAGACTATGCAGGACAGACATTTGTCCTTTGTCACTTTCAGCCTCCCTCAGTGAGTATGGTATAAGGTGCCCATTATTTATGTGACCACTGAAATGGTGAAGGACCTGTCCCCAGGCCTGTGGATTTGTCTTCTTTGCAACTGCTGAGAGGTTGGGGGCACAGGTGGCACCTTCAAAGCCAATCTGGCTGTGCTCTGCCTCAGAACATACTGGCCCAGGGTGATGGATGGCCAGCAAGTGTCAAAATCAGAACGATTCTGTGTGCCTTCTTGAGAAGATAGAACCACCTCCTTGCTGCTAGATACCAGATAAGCACCCCTGTTTTGTCTTCACTGATCCAGTCCCTTTCCATCAGCCTTGGCATCAGCATGAAGAAGGCATGGAGCTTACAGAAAAAGACATGGTGGCCAATGCAGTAGACATCAGGGACACACAGGCTTTTCCCATAAATCTAGAATGACACCAAGTTAACATCACCAGAAACATGTATCTGAAAAGTAATACCAACCAGAACCAAAATGAGCAAATTTATAAAACAAATTGCTCTGGGACACATGGTAGTCCAGCCTGCTCCTACTGACTGATAATGAGCTTCGTGGAGGAATAGATGCATTGAGATGCTTGTGTGAGAATGGAAACTTGAGTCTGTACGTCTAGTGTGCAGTCCACAGCAGACCACGCACACACGACTCCCCTGTCCTATGGTTTCTATCTACTGTGGAACAGAAGTCTGAAGTGAGTGCTGCCATTTTTCTGTGTCTGCCTGGCTTCTCTCACAGCGTCTCTTGTCACGTGTTGCGAAGATGCCTCAGATGCAGTTGTGCCCAAACAAAACCCTCAGAGAACCAGGGTGATGTTCAGAGTGACCAGCACATTTCATATTTAATTATTTGAGGCTGGAACAGTGCAGGTTTTTAAGGTCTTAGCAATTTTTCTTTTACTTTTAACCAAGGGCTTTTGTTTTTTTTTTCTTTCCTTTTTTATAGTCTTTGTACTATAAAAATATTTTTGATAAGTAGTTTCAGGAGCGCACCATTCAGAAAGATGAGTTCTCCACAGAGGCTTTGTGGTGACGGAAAGCGTCATTCCGAGGTCACCACCGGCGCCAGAGGTTTCAGTGCGCACCTGCGATTCTATTTGGTTCGGTTGTCCTAACTGGCCACAGCTCAGCTCTGACCACAGTGGCTGCACCGTGACCTTGTTTTAATGAAGCACAACTCAGAATCCACCACGGCGTTTCTTCTGATGTGCGCAGTCTTATAAAAGACTAAACATTTATAGAACGTATAGGCATACACATTAACTTTCACCCAAGACAGCCCTTTGCTAAGAAGGAATGAGGTTACTTGAAAAGAAATTTTCAAATCCCAGACTTCTAAGAAGCTAACGTAATAGTATATTAATAAGGTTTTTTATTTCTGGTAAATCTAGGGCACACATTCACTGTCAAGTAACCAAGGAGGCATTTCTTACAAGGAAATTCACTCAGTGCTTCAGACAGTACTTGATACCCTTTTCCCAAGAATTGGAGCCACTTTCCTGTTAAGCTGCAGAACGCCCTGCATTTGTCGGGAGAGCACGCACTCCTCTGTGAAGGTCATGTACTTCAGGAATAGCAAGGGTGTTATGATTTGTTCCGAATAACAGCCTTTTTGGGGGCAGCTGTGATGAGCAGAAAGCCTCTGCTCAGCCACCCCAAAAACCCTGGTGGGGGTAGAGGGCTGGGGAGCCAGCGCTCATTACCATGCATCCCTACTTCTGAGAAGCTGGAGGCTGGGAGCAGCATTTATTGGCCATCAGGCATGGTTGGGATGCAGAGAGTCACTCTTGCTTCATTGTCTGAGTGCTCAGTTGCACATCTTGTAGTGGTTGTTAACCAGGAGATGTATGATAATCTTCAGCTGTTTTCATGGAAGGCAGAGGACTTTTTGAAGCGTGGAAGGGGCAAAGGAGTGAGCTGCTTACACACAAACCCTTCTTGCAATGGACTGCTCTGAACTGGGTCTGGCTCCAGCTTTTCCCAGCAGCATGTACTGTAGGTTAGGTGCTCCAGAAAAGGGCCTCCAGCAGCCAAGCCCATCAGCTGCCTGCCTGGGAGTTGAGTTGTGACAGTTGAAAATGCAAATACTTGTAACTTCCTAAGGGAAGAGCTGCCCATAATCTTCTTTTCCTGCTATTCCAGAAGGGAAAGGAGGCTGCTGGCAAGAAAATAAGCCAAGCCACCCACCTGCATAGGTCAGACTTACAGCCACTCCTGGGGGCAGTGATGTTGCGAGGTAGAGTGTCCACAACTGTCTGCCTCTGCGGCCTTAGAGGAAGGTAAGCTCTACCACCAGGTGGTTGGTGGTTAAAAACACCTTGCAAAGTCTGGTGAGCCCTGCTTTTGAAGAAAGTTTCCATCTCCTGGCCCCTTCTCAGCTATGACTCAGAGCAATGTCCAGATGGCAGTACCCCAAACACCAGTGTAGACCCATAGCCAAGCCTGCACGTGCCAGCTGCCCTGGTGCACACAATAGCCCAGCTTCCGGAAGATTCTGCTTAAACAAAATAAGGTCACTAAATTTAACTATATTTCCTATGAGCTTTATAAGCTCTTCTCCTACTTTCAATCCTCACACCAAGTTTATTCCTTTAGCCACATGTTAAATAAAATTGGTTTTAAATGAAGAAAAAAGCAAAGTGTGGTCTGGCTGCAAAATTCAAAATAAAGGTCTGTTAGCCTTTATTTAGATAGTAGTTTCACTAGAGGGAAACAAGCCAGTATTTGTTTAATCTCAGGTCACCTTGACAGATGCTAGCTATTCATAAATGTCATGAGACAAAAACACTGTTTAGGAAGTAAAATTTAAACAAGTAGTATCCTAAAGTCAGCTTTGTCAACGAACCTTTATTAAATTTTCACTGTGTGCCAAGCACATTATCTTGGGAATTCAGTGAATCCAGTGATGGTTAGGATTTGGGCTGTTCAAGAAAACTGGTGCATTAACAACCAGCTGGGGCTTGAGACCAACAAGATGAAGGTAGGTGGTGTAGAGGAGAGTTTTCTAGTGACAGATGGACCAGCACAATGTGGTTGTGACCTCAGGTTGCTTCACATTTAGTAAAGACAACCCAAGAGGAGGGTGAGACTAGCAAGGGCCTGGGTTCCACTTCCTGGGTGGGAAAGCTTTGCTGTGGTCCCCAGATCTCTGTTTGAAAAGATGATGAGCTGGGTGGGGTAGGATGGGCAGGAAAGGTACCGCAGTACGTGGTGTCGGACCTGCCTTAGGAGCCAGGGCAGAAGAGAGGTCTCCATACTGAGATTGAGGTCTGAGAGTGGAAATGAGAGAGCCACAAGATGGAAGCGCAAGCCCAAACTGCTCACCCTGGTGATTGGGTGGGGGTTAGTAGGATCCAGAGGAGCCTGCTGGTCTAGAGCTGGCAGGGCCTCTGCTTCAAGGTGGAGATGAAGCTGTGGATCTGAAGCAGAGGTTTGGTGAGTGAAAGGGTCCAGTGTGACCCCTCTGTGCATCAGAATTCCTGAGAAGCTGCAGCTTAACTGCACGCTAACTATACCTCCTCATAGGATCACAGTCTTCATAGGATCACAGGACCCTGTGCCACAAATCTTCTAACTGTCCACTCCCTGCTCCCCCACACAACACACACAGGCACATACTCCAGGCATGTGTAGTCCCCCCACGTACACTCACTGCACTTATAATCTCCCCGAGTGGGTGTCCAGCCAGAATGTCTTTAGTTCAGATGATGGCAGAAGCCAGAGAGTGCCTAGTGACATGGGAACGAGGCTGAGGGTAAAGCCCTAGAGACATGGGTTGCACGAAAGGAATAGGCAATTGAGAAAAACCACTAGTGTACTTTTACTTTTGGAGGAAGCTGGCACCGTTGCTCGGCCATGCCAGAGACTGACTGGCTGGTCTCCACTCACTCCAGGAAATAGAGTACGGTGATTGAGCTCAGCTCAGCATTCACTCCTAGCTCCCCCAGAAAGGAGTCATTATCAGGGGATGACCCTTGTGACACCCTGTGCTTAAAGGAAGTGTGTTTCCTGTTAAGGGCAGTTTTTACAAGGGAAGTATGTCTGCATTTGCCTTTTCTTTTGGCCTTGTTGGTAAATTGTTCCAAAGTGCATAGGGAAAAGGATGAATGTTGAGTATACATATTCCCATAACATCCGGGGTTATGGTTAAGATTCTTTCTACAACACCAGGGAACACCTTAAATATGTTAAATAGTGTAACATCAGAGGAAATAAAGACGGAAGGAGTCAGAGGTAAGGTGTCTGTTTGCTGGTGGAACCCTACTTTCCTTACTATCTTGCAAAACAGCTGGCAAAGCAGAGTGTGTACTCCACCAGCATGTGCTTTAGGGGGATATTTCCCGCCAGAGGCCATGTCTGCAACTGGACTCCTCACTCTTCTGGGGTTATGGAGTCAGGAGCCATCTTGTGACCCTGAGTCTCCTCTGACGGTTGGTGGGAGGTTTGCTTTCTTTCTTAGGGGTGTCTGGAAAGATCCCAACAAACTGAGCCTTGAAGAAGAGAAAACAGGCGCAACCCACAATAGACATGGAGGGTCACAGTCACCTGCCTTCTCAGCGCTGCGTCCCACCAGCCTTCAGTGACCATGGGAGAAACGGTACTACAAACTAACAAGAGGTGGACACATCAGTGCCCAAGACGGCTCTCATGGCCCCACAAGAGCCTGTGGGGCACCCAGGCCATGACCTGAAATTTTTCTAGGGGTTTCCCTCTTGTAATCCACCCTGGCTAAAACTGTTTTCTTCACTCTTACTTGGGGAAGAAGGAAGATGCTTTATGAAAAACAAAAAACAAAAACTTTGAACTTAAAGCAACTTGAGTATTAAAATTTCAGAAGGATTGAGTGCTGCTGGAAAGGCCCAGAGCTCTGCCCTGGACATTCCTACTTCTTCCCATTGACCCTTCCGTGTACATGTCCCAAGTAAGATGGAGGCCTGAACTGGCACAAACCCAGAGTGGAGGCTGGGAGGCATGGCACTCTTAGAAACAGCAAGCTTGGGTGGTGCTCAGTAATAAGTGAATTCTTACCCTAATTTTCCAACTCTCTTTACTGCTACTAGAAATTGTCAGGGGTTACTTCTTTCAAATTTAACCCAGCACAAAGTGAACTCTGATTTGCTTTGAAAATTATCCTTCATCATTCAATCCAATTATGCTATGTGATATTAAAGGGCTTTTCTAATTACTGACAGGTACTGAGCCAAGTTGATTGTAAAAACAAAAAAAAAAAGGGGTTGGGGGGAGGTAGACTAGCATGTCCCAGGACATTTCTCTCCTTTCAGGTGAGTAAGCTGTTGTTAAGCAGAAAGGCTAATCAGTTTCCTACTGACTGCCAGCATGCTGTATGGAGACCAATCAGTAGGTGTGGCCAGAGCCAGGGTACCAGCCTGAGATGACACGTGCCACCCTAGAGAGAAACAGAGAGGTCTCCGTGTTTTTTCATCCCGTATAAGCCCAGGCTTGTCTTGCTGACCTGACCAGAGGAAGGAAACCTCTGGTTGATGTTGAGGGCCAGAATCTGCTGTCCTGTGCTGAGACTGGAAAGCAGGGTCGACTCCAGAGTGGCAATGGCTCTGTCTAAGGAAACTTGACGGGTGTGATTACAGAAGCAGGAATTACTATTTGGAGTATGGAGAACACCATCACTTAATAGATGAACCCTGTTCCTGTACCTCAGAAGGAGTTGGTCCAAACCCTAGGCTATGTCTGTCACAATTGTTTTGACCTTCATAGCTTTTATACTCATCTAAAATATTAAAGTTAACCCTTTCATATTTGGGTCACTCAAAGAGCTCCTTGTATTCTGGGTTCCTGCTAACTATGCACAACATCTCAGAGGATGGCATACAAAACTATTTTTCTAACTATAGCACAGGTAATTTGGGGTGGGGGAGGCTTGGGATATATCTAAATATGGCAAGTGACTTATCTACCACCTGAGGAATGAATGGGAAACTATGCACTTGAATTTTAATTCACCACTGGATAACTTGTGCCAGAAAGAACACACACCAAATATCCAAAAAGAAAAATTGATCATTAGCTTAATTTTAGGGGCTCACTGTAGGAGAGGTTACCCTATCTAGAACACAGATAACCTGCAAGTAGAATGTGAGCTGATGTATTGTCAATCAGATCTTCTAAGCCCATTGATATGCTCTGGGCAGCACAACTCCTAGGTCCACATGGTTGATGTAAGTATAATTAGTGAAATTTATGGTATATACCTATATGCTGATAGTGTATACCTGTATGTGCGCAATTTGCTAATATAATCATTTCAATAAAAACGGATTTAAAAACATGGTGTGCCCACATGGAGTACTGTTCATACATTGGTGAGGACTTTTTTGGCTGCAAGTGACAGAAACCCAATCAAAAGTGACTAAGCAAAAGAGGGATTCAGTGACACAAAAGGTAAAATGCCATGGGTATTCATGATTTGGTCTTCAAACACTGACACCAAGGCACATTTGCCAGCCTTGCTTTGTCCGGGTAAGCTGCATCCTCAGGCTCAGTATAGTGGTAGCCCATCAGCATTAAGAGCTGGTCTATAGAATCCAGACCAGAATGTCATCATGTTGGCCCTGATTGAGCCTGGTTAGAAGCACATGGCCATCATGGAACCAGCCACTGTGGTCACAGAGATAGATGCAATGACAGCCGTGGCCAGTCTGGATTCTATTTCTGCAACCCATGAGTGCATTCAGCTTTACCTGAAGAGAGTCCTAAGGTGTGGTTCCCCCACCAAAATCAAGATGCTGCACAGGGAGAAGTGGATGTTGGGGCAAAGCAGCAAATACCCAATACATGTAGAAACGACCAAAATAATGTGGAACCACTAAAAAGTTAGAGCCATTAGAACCACCTCTGTCACTTACGGTTACATGTTACGACATAGATAAACCCTGAACACATGGTAAGTGAAAGAAACAGAACACAAAGGGTCACCAGTGTGATTTCACTTATATGAAATATTCACTTATTAGTATGCACTTGGCAAATCATTTCAACTGTCTGGAGTTCAGTTTCATAATCTCTAAAATAAGGACCTACCTCAAAGGGTTAAAATGTTTGGATTAGACTAAATGTTAAAAGTAGGCTTACTATCATAACCAATAATGGTCTCATATCCAGAATGTATAAATAACTCTTAAAAACTAATTTTAAAAATCCAATCTAAAATTGGGCAAAGGATAAAGCATTTTTTTCAGAGAAGAGCTACACATGACAATCAAGCACATGAAAAGATGCTCAACATCATATGTCATTAAGGAAATGCAAATCCAAACCACATGAGAAACTACAGCATGCCCTCTAGGATGACTATAATTTTAAAAGACAGTATCAAGTGTTAACAAAATACAGAAAAATGGCAGCTCTCATACACTGCAGATGGGAATGTGAAATGGTGCAGTTACTTTGGAGAACAGTTTGAGAGTTCTTCAAAAAAGTTAAATATAACTTTTACCATATGAGCTTAAAATTGTACTCCTGTGAATATACCCAGGAGAACCAAAAATATGTTTACACAAAAATTTCTATGTAGATGTTCATAGAAGCATTATTCAATGATAGCCAAAAGGAGAAAAAACAAAAGATGAATGAATAAACAATGTGAACTATATCCATAGTATGAAATATTATTCAGCCATAAAAAGGAATAAAGTACTGATACATGTTACAACAAATCTTGAACGCATGGTAAGTGAAAGAAACAAGACACAAAGTGTCACATATTGTATGATTTCATTTATATGAACTATTCAGAATGGGCAAATCTATTGAGACAAATAAAATAAATAGTGGTTGTCAGGGATGGGGATAGCAGGGAAATGACTGCTAAAGAGTAAAGGGTTCCTTTTCAGAGCAACAAAAATATCCTGGATGTAGTGATTATTACTGCACAAAGATACTAACAGTTACTGAATTTGCACGTCAAAAGGGTGAATTTTATGGAGTGTGGTTTACATCTCTTTTTTTTTTTTTTTTAAATGAAGTAGGCTTAGCACATCCTAAGTGCTCAGTAAATGCTGGTTCTACCCAAATGCCCCCAAAAAATGACTGGCTCAAGAAGATGTAGTACATAAACACAATGGAATACTACTTAGCAATTAAAAAAGATAAACTAGAGACATTTATAGAAACTTGGATGGAGCTAGAAGGAATTATACTCAGTGAAATAAGTCAAAAGGCAAGAGAAAAATATCGGATGGCTTCACTTCCAGGAGGAATATAAAGAAGCAAACAAAAATCAGGGCTCAAGGAAAAGAACAACAATCAAAAAAATAAATACAACAAGATCCAAGAGACAAAGACAATGAATGCAAAGGCATCATGGGGGGGCGGGGGGAGGGATCGAGATAAGGGCAGAAAGCGTACAAGGGACTAGGGTGCCGCTGCACTGGGGAAATGGTGGTGGGAACTCCACGGGGACTACAATTGATATCAAATATGTATAAATAAATTAAAAATGTATAAATAAATTTTTAAAAAGTGTTATGGGGAAAAATTAAAATTAAAATAACAAGAGTATAGGGGAAAAAAATAAATGTTCTTTTCCTTCTAACAAATATAGTTCTCAAAAGATGATTTCCAGGTCAGCAACATCATCATCATCTAGGAATGTGGTGTTAATAAATACAAATACTGTGAGGTGGGCCTCAGCAATATGCTATAATAAACCCTACAGATGATTCTGATTCATGTTCCTATTACGAACCATTGGGATGAAAGAACAAAATAGGGCCTCCCTCCTGGTGCAAGGGGTTAAGGTGCAGCACTATGAAGTCCTCAGCAGCCACTGCAGCAGCAGTTCCTTTCCTGGCCAGGACTGGTGATTCACATGGAAAGGCAAACCTCTCCTATCTCACCTGCAATTCCCCTCAAAGTGTATTCCAGTCTATCTGCCTTTTCTGTTCCCCACTCTGTCTCTGGTGATTCTTCTCCACCCCGCACCTTTGGCCTATACCCCAGTTCTTGTATGGATAAATAAATAAGTCTTTAAAAAAAAAACAAAACCCTTTAACAGGGTATTAAGAACTTCTCCCCAGAAAGCACATGACACATCATCACTATAAGCTTCCAAGTTCGTAAAGAAAACCTGCCTTTATAGCATTTAAGAAGGCTTTCCATCACTCTGGTTTGTCCACCATGAAGCTTTTTGTACCTATCCCTATCATATTAGATTCTTCAACGTCAAAGACAAAAACGCAACTCAAAATCAGCTTAAGTCTCACAATATAAAGTGTCCCTTTCCCTCTTTCCTCCTGCCAGATCCTGGAGGGCTTGGCCAGGGGGGGTGATCGTGGACATACCCCGATAGTTAGCAACTCCCGTGTCGCTCAAAAGGGTCAGTGTTTGGACAATGAGGAGTCTGACCCCTAAAGGTCAGCACTGAGAGAGCAGAGGTCCATCTTCTCCCAGCCGCGAGCCTCCCACCTGTTCATTCACAGAAACGACCTTTGGTTCCACAGCTGGCTCTGACCCAGACCCAAGACTACCAGGCCCCATTATCCCCATCTGTCAGGTGAGGCGACAACACTGATTTCTGAGCAGCGACTGCCTCAGGGCTCCCTGACAGCCTGTCCGGAGGTTCTGCCCTAGTGTGAAAATTCTTACAGTAATACTGTCCCGCCCCTTTCCAGCCGCCCTCTGCAATATTAAGAAGTGCTGAGCTGTACGACACGATCAATCAAAAATGTATATGCTGTTTCTTTCCATTTTCTTCCAAAGCCTGGGCAGATATAAAAAGCCAGGGGGCCAGTACAACCAGTTCCTCTGCTCTGCCGTTCCGGGAAGAAGCCCGTGACCGCGGGTTGCACCGTTCCCTTCCTCCTCGCTGACGCCGCACTGCCGGGGCCCGGGGCGAGGAGGGCGATAAAGATTCTCACAGGCCTGACCAGGCGAGCCCGTGGCCGGGGGCGGGGCGGGGCGGGAGAGTCTGCGCGCGCCCGCAGGCCTAGGCCGCCGGCTTTTCGGTCTGGGCGCCCGCCAGGGGGCGCCGTCCGTCCGCCCGCCCCACCCCGCCCCGCCCCGCCCCTCCTGCTCAGCTCTCGCTACGGCGGCGGCAGCGCTTCCGCCTGGCGGGCCTCCGCCCGGTGCGAGCGGCGCCGCGATGTGGCTGGGCCCGGAGGAGGTGCTGGTGGCCAACGCGCTGTGGGTGACCGAGCGGGCCAACCCCTTCTTCGTGCTGCAGCGGCGCCGGGGCCACGGCAAGGGCGGCGGACTTACGGGTGAGAGACGCGGGGCGCCGGGCCTGTGGCCGCCGACCGGGCGGCGACGGCGCGCCGGGCGGTGGGGGCCGGTACGACCGACCTAGGACAGGCCCGGCCTCGGGTGGCGCCGCGGACGCGCACGTCGGCGCTTGCGGAGGGGGACGGGGGCGCGAGGCGGCACTGAGCAGGTCTGGGGCGGAGGCGAGGAGAGGGTCTGGGGGCGGGACGTGAGCGACGGGCTGGACCTGGGTGGGGCGTGGGACCGCGAGGCCGCGACCCGGGGATGGAACCGCGGCGGGGGCGGGGAGGTTTGGCGGGGCCGGGGACTTCGGAGGGTATATGCGTAGGAGTTAGGAGGTTCATCTGGAGACTTCGTGAGCCTCAAGCTGGCAGCTGCTTCTGCTCAGACTGAGCGTGCGGGAGCTGAAAGCGAGATTTTCTCTGCCTCAGTTTCCCCCAAGTGCCTCTGAAGTTCCAAGTGACACAAACACACGTTTACTTTTGCTTTCTTCATTCCCAAACACTCCGACGAATTGATTGCTGTTTTAGCAAAATCACTCACCCTGCCCCACCCTTCCCGAGCCCCCCAGTCGCTGTTTGGCCTCACCCCCAGCTTCTCACCCACCTTCCTGCCTCTTGGTGCAAGCTGAGCTGCACTCAAGGCTGCTGGATTTCCAGTGTTCTGCGTTCTGGGAGCTGGTCAAGTGCCCCTTTGCCTCCCTGGGTTCCACACTGGAGGAGACTAGGTAGACACTTTACAGTGGGTGCTGTGTAGAATCCTGGGCACATCCCTTTGCACGTGTTGTACAGGGCCTCTGGGCACAGCCAGAACAAAGCTGGGTCAGGCTCAGGGCTACACCAGGGCTTGTGCTCCTGGAGCAGCCCACTGTTGCCCTACAGGACTGTTACCCCAGTGTTGCTGGATCATCTATTTACCAGTAGAATTTTCTGTCCTCACTTTAAACACAGATAGCTGACACAGACCTACCAGCTTCAAACAGAGACTTCCCATGGAATCATTGTCTCCTGGGCTACACTTCTTAATGTGAAAGAGATTCTACTTCCCAAGAAAACTCATTCTTTCCTTCAGTGTCTTTGGCTCCCTCCCAACAGTCTGAGAATCACAGGAGCTAGTACTGACCTGCCTCCTGGACCTAGCTGTTTTAGGATGGTTAAGCGGCCCCCCTGGAGAGACTGACCAGTGATCAAACTTGAAAGCTACTGCAAACCTGTTTAGAAAGTGAGAACCTGGTGCCCATTGCCTTCTGTTGCATCAGTATACCAGTGTGCCAGATTCTGCCAGCACGCTTTGAGTGCTTGCTCTCAGTCTCTCTAGCCCATCTTGGTGGATAGGGTAGACCGCCTTGAACATCCTGCAGAGGCGGTCCTTTTCACAACACCCATTTCTGTGTGTCCCCAACAAAGGAAATCCCTGTATGCTCCCAGGAACCACTCTTTAAACTCCCTGCTCCCACCGTGGCCTACCCTGTGCCACTTTAGACGTAGTCGCCTTCCTGGTATGGTACTATCCTATAGAAGAACAGTTGGTGATGTGGTTTTATTAAAACTGTCTTTTAAAAACATATGTCAACCTGAATTCTTTGTTGAGTCTGAGGATGAAAAGATGGGTGCCCATTAAAAAGCTTTCAGGTCTTGCAGCATAGATACGCCAGCAATGTAGAGATTAGAACAAATTCCAAAGACCAACAGAGTAGCCCTACGCACACAGAAAAATCTTATTCCAAATGCAAATAAAATTAAAACATGCTACTTTAACTGCAATTTAGAAAGACATTTGAGAATGTTTTGGTAAATCAAGTGAGATTACAGACTCCTGATTTATATGTGAAAAGTACCCTCTTGTAATCATTAATTTTATCTTAAAGATAATTATCTTAAAAGATAATTTTATAATTTTTAAATTATAATTTTAATAATTATATTAAAAATATGACTTGAAACAAAAGTGTTAAAATTGAGTAATAAAATCAGTAGAAATTACTGTAACATCAACAGGAAAATGGTAACATAATATTTTCAGATTCTACCTAAAATTCTACACTTGACTAGAAGGGAGGAAATGCAGATCAAGTAGGAGCAGTGAACAGATTTTTAGATTAGTTGATAATTCAGAGACAGTGGTAAAAGAAACTTTTCCTCCGATTTGTTCCAGAAGTAGTGACATTGACAAAAGGTATATGTGATGAGAAGGAAAACTTGCAGTGTCCCCAAACTGCTTCTGTCAAGAGATGGGTGAAAAGCCTGTGTCAATGTTTTCCCAAATTGAACAATTTAAAAAATATCTGTGTCGTACTCAGTCATGACTTGAGGCTGCAAGGAACTTCCTTAAACTTAAAGTAGTAAACACAAGTGATCTTGTGGCAGGTGCCGAAAATGAAGCCATAGAATTATTGTCTTGCAAGAAAGCCATCCAAGTCTAAGGCCAGAAATGTGTGGGGGAGACTTTTCTAAAGAAACACATCTGGCAGTTAATAAAACAGGTTGCATTTCCTCCTCTGACTTTATTACATTTGTGGTTTTGTTCTTTTTTGTTCATAATTTGTAACTAAGATATTTTCCCCATTCTAAAGAAATACTTGTTTTCAAACCTAATTTTATGTTTCTTTTAAAGAGGACCTCCCAAAATTTTTTGAACTATGGGCCCCATAACATCTTACAGCCCTCCCTGTAAGAGTTTCTGGGTCAGGAGAAGCAGAAGCTACCTAGAAGAAATAGGAGGTGGGCTATAGGGAATAGCCATGGACTGAAAGCCTTTGAGGAAGAAGTCACATGATGAGATGATTCATCCCTCCCTCCCTGGGCTACCGGGTGGTGGAGATAGTGCCACCATCCTGGTTGCCCTCTTTCACTCTTACCCTTTCTCTGCCCTGCTCACAGGTCTTCTTGTGGGTACTCTGGATGTAGTGCTGGACTCCAGTGCCCGCGTGGCCCCTTACCGCATCCTGCATCAGACCCAGGACTCACAAGTCTACTGGACAGTCGCATGTGGTAGGTGCCCTGACTCACCAGGTGTATTGGGTTGGCTCCCAGGAGGTGGGGGCAGGGTGTGCCACTGGCATTCCTGGGCTGGATATCAGCTCCTGAGAACGAGGCTCCTCATTCCAACAGCACAGCCCTAGCCAACTTATAGCTTAGTGAAGGGCCAGCTGTTCACAGCTGGAAGAAGGCCCCTGGAAACCCTGGAAGCCCCTCTGAGGACTCTACTGGGGCAGTGTCCACATTCTGGTGCCCACCTTTTTCAAAATAGATAAGTTGATTTTTATTTATCTGTTTGATAAAATTTATCCATAAACCCCAAAATGTATCCATAAACCCCAAAATCAGCACTTGAGGTGCCTTTTGGGATCATTTGTGGACATGCATGAGAATGTGCATGTGCAATCTCAAAAACTTAAAGTTGCCAGATGCACAGTTCCCCAGATAAAGTGGGACAAGGTTTTCTTTTGCCTCCTTTCAACTCATACTGTAAACAAATAATCCTGTTCTTGGCTGTTTAAGTGCCATGATTTTTGTGAGTTGGGGAAGAGCTGGGGGAATGTAGGTGATTTTACTGCTTAAAATGGCCCAAAGTACAGTGCTAACATTCTGAATGTTGTTCTTTTTTTTTTTTTAAAGATTTATTTATTTATGCATACAAGCACTGGGGCACAGACCGGAGGTGTCGGGGGGCGAGAGGATTCACCACAGAGAGCAGGGAACAGAACAGGCAGATAACAGAAGTACACTGCTGAGGGGAGCAGCGGGCACAGCAGGAGAGGTCTGCCGCACCATGTGGGTCCCCCTCCCTGGCCGGCAGCAGGGATCGAACTCATGTTGCAAGTGGCTGCGGTTTGCTTCATAGTGCGCTGCTTAACCCACTGCGCCACCAGGGGAGGCCCCTGAATGTTGTTCTTAAACTCAGAAGCATCTGTGTGCTTTTTGGAGAAAGTGTGTTAGAGGAACTTCATCCAGATACAAGTTAAAGTGCTGCAGGCTTTGGATTCAGTGACTTAATGATAGACATTAAACAAGATGTCTTTCAACAGACGGACACATAAAACATAGTTATGTATTGAAGGGTTGGTGAAAATGTGAGCAGAGCTTCTCAGAAACTTAGCCTGGTAGCTCCCCTGGGAGCAGCATTGGAGAATTTGGTGTTTCAGAACCCACAGATAGGAAAAAATCCACATGTAATTTGACCCTCAACATGTTCAAGCACATGTTGTTCAAGGGTCAACTGTATGTAGTTCAGTGTTCTATATTTTGAAGATGATGAAACCATAGCCCAAAGGGTTTAAAGTACCCAGCCATACCAGGGTCATACAATTGCTGTTCAGACCCAGAGCATCTGCTCATATCTGATGTTCTGAATCCTTCTCTGTGCTAGAAGCCATGGTGTCACTGGCCCTCAGGAAGAATGGTTTTCCTTGGAGACCTAAGAAGATAAGACAGCTGGGTCCTGGGTTTGGGAGGGGAGAGGACAAGAGGTGAAAGCGCAGGCAGGCAGCAGCTTACACCCAACTGTACAATAGGAGGGCCCTGCTGTGGGTACTGGGCAAGGCAGATGTCTTCCTTCTCACAGGTACCTGAGCAGAGGCGGCCTACCCCTTATGGGAAAGGGGTTGATTGAACAAAGGCATAGAAGGTGAATTTATTCAAGGCCAAACTGGAAGCCTGCAGGAGCCCTGCTCTCCTGGTTCCAGAACCTGAGTAGAACACCGGCATGAGTATGGAGAGGGGCAGAACAGAGGCTGGTTTCCCAGCTGAAAAGAGGGACTTCCTGTTGGCTAGGGACTGTCCCTGAGAGGGACGCAGGAGGTTGGTGTATACAGAGGCCATGCTTTACTCTAAAACAGAGCCCTGGAGTTTTTCTCTGTGTTTCAGCAGAATTCTTTCTTAAAAAACAGATGGGGAAAGGACAGTGGCAGTGAGAGCAATCCCTTCAGAAAAGTGAAGTGTGGTGGAATGTGGCCATGCTAAAAAACCCTTTTGTCACATCAGGACCTGGCACTGGGGAGCTCCAGCCCCAAGCTTCAGGCCTCCCACACTGACCTCCCCCTACTCTACCACACCCTCAGCCCTGCTCTGGTCTCTCCCAGACCTCCCTCCACTTCAGCTCTCTAAAATCAGACATGGTCCTGCTGTTACCTGCCCAGGGAATCCCAACTTCTTAACCTGCCATTAAAGAACTTTCAGGACCTGCCTCCTCCCTGCCCCCAGCACATAACCTGCCCTTTTATCTGAGAGGAGACTCAGAGGACCTGAGGTTCCCAACCATACCTGTCCAGGCCCATGTGTACAGTGTCCCTTGTGTCTACCTGGCCTCCTCTTCCTACTCTTATGCTACCTCCAACACCCATGACTACCTTCACAGATTCCCCAGGCCCACATACCCACTCTTCCTTCTTACTCCTCTAGACTTGCCACATTTCCAGGGGCACTTTCACACAAAAGGTATGCTAGCTTTCCTGAAGTTAGGCTCAGCAGGGCAGCCTGGGATAGGATTATCCGTTGGCCACTCCCCAGCTGTGTCACCTTGTGCAGCATACCTCTCTATGCCTCACCTTCATCCTATAAAATGAAAATAATGGGGGACCTCAGTTCAGTTTCCCATCTTACAAGATGGTGGGTTAAAAAAGCTGAGAGTGCATCTACTAAAGAAAAGAAACCTGAAGCCAAAAAAGCTAACCTTGCCTTGATGACAAGGTTAAGAAGACCAATACCAAAACCCCCAAGAAGGGGAAGCACCACTGTAGTGGAAACCCTGTCCTAATGCGAGGAATTGGCAGATAGTTCCAATCTACTATGTATTCCAGAAAGGCCACGTACAAGAGGAGGTATTCAACAGCTAAATCTAGGATTGAAAAGGAAAAGGTTCTTGGACCCTCACAAAACCAGTTGGTAGTGACAAAGTGGTGGTACCTGAGTGTCTGCAAATGCCTCGATACCATCCTAATGAAGATGTGCTATTGAGCCTCAGTTAAAAACCTTCAGTTAGCATGTGAGAAAACTGAGCTGCATCACTCCTGGGACCATGCTGGCTATCTTAACAGGGTGGCAGAGGCAGGAAGTTTTCTGATGCAGCTGGGCAGTGCCTTGCTACTTGTGACCGGACCTCTGTCCCTTAATCCACTTCCGCTGTTTCCAACACACCAGAAATTTGTCATCACCATATCTACCAACACTGGCATCAGTGTTGTGCAGATCTCAAAACATCTCACTGATCCTTCCTTCAAGAAAAAGCTGTGTCAGCCCCAATACCAGGAAGGTGAGATCTTTGACACAAAGAAGGAGAAATAATGAGATGAGACAGCAGTGCAAGTTTGACCAGAAAGCTGTGGACCCTCAAATTCAGCCAACAGTCAAAGCAGTTCCTCAATTCCCAGGGTGACCTCCACTCTGTGTTTGCTCTTACAAATGGATTTACCCTCACAAATTAATGTGCTAAGTTCCCTACAAGAAATCTAATTAAATAATGAGCGTTTCAATAAATAAACAATTGAAATGAACATCATGGTACCTGTCTCCAAAGTGCTCTCAAGAATTAAATAAAATTGTGTGAAAACAGAAGTAAAGCTTAAAATAGCTAACTTGAAAAAATTTTTACTCCCAGTACCTAGTAGAAAGATGGCATAAACTTTTTACTTAGTGCTAAGTGAAGATTGTTACCTTTTAACTAATAGTTATTTGAAATGTACATATGTAAATGTTTACAATTAAAGTGCAGACAAGATTTCTTCTGTTTTAGCTGCCAAGAACATGTGTGTAAAAGACAATGATACAGTAGAGTTGATTACATGGAAATCTAACTTCCAAATGCCTGGTCAGGGCACTTGCAACTCAGCCTGGCCAGAATAGGGTCAGAGCTTACTCTTCAGTTGGTAGAAAAGTTGTACTAAAGGATGGGTGGTGGGATGAGATGCCCCATCAAAATGTCTGTGGTCCATAGCTATGTAAGTTTGTCTTACATGTCAAGGCTCCCTCCTTACCACATGTGTCAGCCTGCTGGGCCACTGGTTTGACTAGACCTAGATTTTCACAGTAGACTGTTTCCCAAGATAGTTCTTCACCCCTCTTCTTAGTCTTATGTTCATTTACTCAGAAAACAGTTCTTGAGTACAAATACCTTGCCAGGCACATGCAAAACCCCAAAACAGTTTCTGGAGGGGCAGAGGAAGTCAGAGCAGGTGGAGACTTTTTTTGTCCTTTGATTTTCCTCCTTTTCCGATTTAGATAATTGGACCCTTTTCCCAGTTATCTGAAGGGAGCAGAAGAATAACTATTCCCTCCCTTTGGGTATAGCATTGTGTTGCCTTCTGTAAGTTTTTCAATTTCTTGAGTGGATATGTCTGGCTTCTGAATGAGGGCTGAAAGCCGCTGGCCCCCCCATCACTGTAATCAACTCTACTGTATCATTGTCTTTTACACACATGTTCTTGGCAGCTAAAACAGAAGAAATCTTGTCTGCACTTTAATTGTAAACATTTGTATATGTACATTTCAAATAACTATTAGTTAAAAGGTAACAATCTTCACTTAGCACTAAGTAAAAAATTTTATTTTTGTTGTGTTTTTATTACTATTATTATTGTTATTATTCTTTTCTTTGATCGCTTATTTGGTTCTCTTATATTCATCCTAGGGGGGAACCCATCTGGTATTTTTCTTTTGCTTTCTGACTTATTTTGCTGAGCATAATCCCTTCCAGCTCCTCAAACTACTAAAAATGGAACTTCCATATGATCCAGCAATCCCACTCCTAGGAATATACCCAAAAGACGCAAAAACAATGATTCAAAAGAATACCTGCACCCCTATCTTTATTGCAGCACTCTTTACAATAGGTAAGACCTGGAAACCACCTAAATGCCCGAAAACAGATTATTGGATCAAGAAGATGTGGTACATATACCCGCCTGAATTTTGAGAAGAGCTTCAGTCACTTTTACCAAGTCTGTGTAATTACATGTATATTGAAGACCGCATTTTGAGTCCTTTCGTCTTGCAGAAAATTTTTGTACATAGTCAAACTTGAAGATGTATGGACAATTTCTGGAAGGATAACAGAAATCTAGTGCTCACTTTCTTTGCTTTAGGAAAGGATGGAGGCTTTATTTTCCATGTGACTATATGACTTCTGCGTGAAATTATTTTTGTCTTTGCCATTTTTTTTTTAAAGATTTTATTCATTCATGCATACAAGAGCTGGGGTACAAGCCAGAGTCCAGGGATGTGAGAGGATTCACCAGAGACAGAGCTGGGAACAGAACACGCAGACTGACTGAAACACACTGCGGAGGGGAGCAGCTGGGCCATGTGTGTCCCCTCCCTGGCCAGCGACAGGGATCGAACTCATGCTGCAGTGGCTGTGGTTTACTTCACAGTGTGTTGCTTAACCCACTGTGCCACCAGGGAGGCCCTGTCTTTACCATTTTTTACTTTTGCCTATTATGACTTTAAATTGTAGGATTCTGGGTTTAATCATTATAACTTTTGTTGTATACAGATTGTTGTGGGGAATAATTAAGGTGTAGGCTGGAGGTGTAGGGGTGAAAGAATTCACCGGAGACAGAGTGGAGAACGTAAAGGCAAATTTATTGAAATATACTGCTAAGAGAAGCAGCAGGTAAGATAAGGAGAAGTCTGCTGTGTAGAGAGGTCCCAGGCTCTAGTTATATTCTAGGCATCATTGATTAGCTAGGATGACTAGTCTTGGGTGTGTGCTAACTACTAACCCTTGTCATCAGAATAAAGATCAGTTCCTCAGGCAGTCCCACCCTCTCCCTTTGTCCATTCAAGCCTCCCAGACTTCTTTGCTGGGCAGGAATTGGGGCTTAGTTTTTAAAGATTATAGTCATTTGGATATACCAAATAGGTCACCCAGTCTCTTATCTTTGAATGTGTGTTTATGGCCTGGTGATTTTATGATTTTCCTTTTCTTGCTTGCCTAGGTTCTTCTCGCAAAGAAATTACAAAACACTGGGAATGGCTGGAAAATAACTTACTCCAGACACTATCCATATTTGACAATGAGGAAGATATCACCACCTTCGTCAAGGGCAAGATACATGTAAGGATCATCTTCTGTTGGTTCTCATGCCCTTCTGTGGGCTGGCACTGTTAGGTCATCTTTCTTAATTTTCAAACAGAGATTGAAACAAAGTGTGCAATCCCATCCTCTTGTGTTGAAAGGGCAGTTGGACTCTTTGCCTTTGAAGGCCCTGTGTTTCCTGGCTAGCTACTGGAGTCTTGCTAAACTTAGCTTGGTGTTTCCACTCTCTGCAAAGGGCTGCTGGGGATCAAGTTATTATTCCTTTGTCTTTCTGAATCACAGGCTCAAACATAATAAAATTTACACAAAAGAGATTAGCAAGAGAAAAGATAAACATTAATACTTACACACTGAGTCCCATACATACACTAGTGGACCCTCTCATCTTGTTATTCTAGTGCAGTTATGTGGTCTCTGCATTAAGGAGGGAAAAACAAAACAAAGAACTTTGTACTTCAGAGAAAAGGAACTTTGACCTCCAGACCATTTAAGCCCTAGACTGAGGTGATAAGATGTGAAGCTGTCTCCCATCTCCTGGACCGTCAAGGGAGGCCCCAATTTTAGGGAAATAGATAATTAGGCAAAACAGCATTCTTGGGTCTTTATCTTTTAATTTTTTCCATTCATAATCATCAGTAGGCCACTTAAGCTTACGTTGGGGCAGCCTATCTTTGGTTGTATCAGGGCCTTAGAGTAAATATGCAGGTATATACCTGTGATGGTAAGTTGTTTGACTAACATATAACATAGGAAGGGGTTGCAAAATACAGAATAGTTTAAAGCATGTTGCTGTTATAATACTGATAAGTGCGGGGGGCTCCCTGATGCTAAACCCCACAAAGGGTTTAGCACCGCACTATGAAGCATCCAAGTTCAACCGTAGCACTAGTTTGATCCTGGCTAGGGAGGTGGCTAGGGAGGTAACCCACGTGGTGCATCAAAACTCTCCTGCCTTGCCCGCTGCTCCCCTCAGCAGCGTATTTCTGTCAATCTGCCTGTTCTGTTTCCTGCTCTGTCTCTGATGAATCCTCTCACTCCCCCTACTTCTGACCTGCACCCCAGTTCTTATATGCATAAATAAATAAATCTTTAAAAAAATACTGATGAAAGACACTTTGACCCTAGAATTCCATTCCTTGGACTTTACCCCAAAGAGCATTCATGTGTGCAGAATGACGTATCAGGGTATTCCCTGTAACACTATCAGCAAACGCTTTGAAAACAATGCCTCCCAGGCCCATGGTCCAAAGGGAAGCTGCTCTTCTCTGCAAAATGAGAGTGACAGTTCTTGCGTCTGTTGCAGTTGAGTACTTTTTATGAACACTTTATAGTCAGGAGACTTGTGAAGTCATATAGGTATGCTTAATGAAATATCTTACAGCTATCAAAATAATGACTGAAAATTGTAGTAATGTATGAAAACTAATATCACTGTGATATCTAGGTTATTTCTTCTTTGGAGATAATTAACATAATAGTGAGTAGCTATCTGAGTGTATTTGTATGTCTGTTTGACTAGTGCTTTAGGTTAGATTCCTGTGAGGGCTCTTATTGGGTCAAAGTTTCATGGTTCAAAGTTGGCTTGGGCAGGATCTTGTAAAGTTATAATACCAGAACTTTATTTGATGCTGTTTTTAATTTTTTTAAATTTTTAACTGGTAATACTGGACCTCCATCAGGCACCATATTCTACCACCACAGGCCATTGGGCTTCCTCTCCTCTTTCCCCTTCTCCATCCCTTACTCCTTGGTGTTTCAGTTTTACAATCAGCTATCAAGGATTAGTTTTTCAACTTATCTTTATATGACTATTAATTTAGTTACTTTATATTCCACATGTTAGTGACAGCATCCAGTATTTCTCTTTCTCCTTCTGATTTATTTCACTTAGCATTATCCTTTGAAGGTCCATTCATGTTGCCACAAATGGCATGAGTTTATCTTTTTTGATTGCTGAGTAGTATATTGTGTATGTATAACACATCTTGATCCACTCATCTGTTCTAGGGTACTTAGGTTGTTTCCATAGTTTAGCTATAGTAAATACTGCTGCAATAAACATGAAAATGCAAGTTTCCTTTGAAATTAGTGTTTTTTATTTTTTGGAGTAGGTGCCTAGGAGTGGAACTACTGGGTTAAATGACAGATCCATATTTAATGTTATCAGATACTTCCATACTGCTTTCCATAAGGGCTGGATTAGTTTGCATGGCCACAAATAGTATAGTATTCCCTCCACATCCTCACTAGCACTTGTTTCTGGTCTTTTCAATTGGAACCATTCTCACAGGTATGAGATGTTATTTCATTGTGGTCTTGATTTGCATTTCATTATTTATAAGTGATTATGAACATTTTTTCATGTGCCTGCTGGCCATTTTAATGTCTTTGGAGAGGTGTCTGTTTTGTTCCTTTGCCCATTTTTTGGTTGGGTTATTTGTTTTGTTTTTGTAGCGTTTTATGAGTTCTTTGTATATATTTGATATCAGTCCTTTGTCAGCTGTATGGTGTGCAAATAGTCTCTCCCACTCACCGGTGTGTCTTCATTTTAATTATGGTTTCTTTTGCTGTACAGAAGTTTTTGTTTGATATAGTCCCAGCTGTTTATATACTGTTTTGTTTTCCTTGCTGTTGGGGACAAATACCTAAAGGTGATCTAAAGTCATTAAATGTCTTTAAATGTTTTGCCTGTGTTTTCTTCTGTATATTTTATGGTTTCAGATTTTACATCCAAGTCTTTGATCCATTTTGAGTGACTTTGGTGTATGGTATGAGATTGTAGTCTAGTTTTGTTCTTTTGCTTGCAGCTGTCCAGTTTTCCCAATGCCATTTATTGAAGAGGTGATCCTGTTCCAGTGTATGTTCTGGCTCCTTTGCCATAGATTAGTTGTCCATATATATGTGGGTTTATGTCTGGATTCTCAATTCTTATTGGTCTATGTATCTGCTTTTGTTCCAGTGCCAGACTATTTTAATAATTGTGATTTTATAGTATAGATTGATGTCTGGAAGTATGATCCCTCCTTTCTACTTTTCTTTATCAAGATTGCTTTTGCTATTCAGGGTATTTTGTGATTTCATATGCATTTCAGTAACATTTTCTCCAGTTCTTTAAGCAATGCCATTGATATTTTAATTGGGATTGTGTTGAATCTATATATTGCTTTGGGTAGAATTGACCAGTTTGATAATGTTGATTCTTCCAATCCATGAGCATGGAATAATTTTTTTTTAATTTCTTTGTGTCTTCTGTTTCTTTCAATAGTGTCTTTTTTTTTTTGAAAAAAGATTTTTAGGGCCCTCCCTGGTGGCACAGTGGGTTAAGCAACACACTATGAAGCAAACCACAGCCACTGCAGCACGAGTTCGATCCCTGCTGCCGGCTGGGGAGGTAACCCACATGGCACAGTCAGACCTCTCCTGCCTGACCCGCTGCTCCCCTCAGCAGTGTGTTTCAGTCAGTCTGCCTGTTCTGCCCCCTACTCTGTCTGGTGGACTCTCTCACCTCCCCACACCTCTGGCCTGTACCCCAGTGCTTGTATGTATAAATAAATAAATCTTAAAAAAAATTTTTATTTACTTTTACATAGAAGAACTGGGGTACAGGCCAAGATGCAAGGGGAGGTGAGTGATTCATCAGAGACAGAGCGGGGAGTAGAGCAGGAGGATCTACTGAAATACACTTCTGAGGAGAGCAGCGGGCAAGATAGGAGAGGTCTGCTGTACCATGTGGGTCAACTCCCTGGCCGGGGATTGAACTCATGCTGCAGTGGCTGCTGATAGCATCATAGTGCTGAGACTTAACCCCTTGAGCCACCAGGAAGGCCCCTCCTTCAATAAAATTTTATAGGTTTCTTTGTATTGATCTTCTACACCACCTGTTAGGTTTATGTGTAAGTACTAATTTTTTTGTTGTAATTGTAAATGGGATCACTTAATTTCTTCCTCTTCTGTCTCATTGTTTGTGTAATAGCAAGATAACTGATTTCATGTATTAATTTTATATCCTGCCACTTTGCTACAATGACTCATTGTTTCAATTACTTTTTCCATGTAGTCTTGAGGTTCTCTGTATATATTATCAAGTCATCCACAAATAATGATAGCTTTACTTTTTTCCCAAGTTGCATATCTTTCTCTTGTCTAATTGCTTTAGCTAGAACTTCCAATACTATGCTGAATAACAATGGTGAGAGTGAACATTCTTGTCTTGTACTGGATTTTAGTTGGAAAGCTTTCAGTTTTTCACTATTGTGAATAATGCTAGCCACAGGTTTGTTGGAAATGGCTTTTATTATATTAAGGTATGTTGTTTATCCCCGGTTTTTTGAGGATTTTCCATATGTATGGATGTTGGCTATTACTACCTGTTTTCTCATCATTTATTGATATGATCATATGGTTTTTAAATTTTGTTTTGTTGATGTGGTTAATTATATGATAGATTTTTTTGGGATGCGGAATCCATGGTCATGGAGTATGATCCTTTTGTTTTTGATACATATTTTTTATATCATTCTTCATTTTTGTACAGTGTATGCTTTCTCATCTCGGGTAGAGCCCCTGTGAAATTCCCACCACCAATTCACCTGTGTACTGTCACCATAGTCCCTTGTGCTCTTCCCACCCCTGTTTTGATCCAACTCCCTCCTCCCTCCCACAGAGTGTCTCTGCTTTATAGTTGCCTGTTGTTTTTGATTTTCACTTTTTTTCCTGAGGCATATACCTTTAATGTCTTGTTGGATACAGTTTGCTAAGATTTTATTTAGGGCTTTTATAACTATATTTATTAGGGATATTGGTCTGTCATTTTCTTTTTTTAAAGATTTATTTATTTATACATACAAGAGCTGGGGTACAGGCCAGAGTCCAGGGATGTGAGAGGATTCACCAGAGACACAGTGGGGAGCAGAACAGGCAGATCTACTGAAACACTCTGCTGAGGGGAGCAGCGGGCACAGCAGGAGAGGTCTGCCTGTGCCATGTGGGTCCCCTCCCTGGCCTGTGGCAGGGGTCGAACTCGTGCTACAGTGGCTGTGGTTTGCTTCATAGTGCGTTGCTTAACCCACTGCACCACCAGGGACTGCACACTGTCATTTTCTTTTTTGTGTGTTGTCTTTAGTTTTAGTATTAGAGTATTGGCCTCATAAAAAGTATTTGGAAGTATTTCTTTTTTGATTTTTGGGATAGCTTGAGCAAGATAGACATTAGTTGATCTTTGAAGGGTTGGTAGAATTCACTTGTGAAGTCATCTGGTTGTGGAGTCTTATTTTTTGATTACTATTTCAATTTCCTTGCTTGTGATTGGTTTGTTCTGGCCTTCATGTCTCAATTCAGTCTTCAATGATTGTATAATTCTAAAAATTTGTCCATCTCTTATAGGTTATTGAGTTTATTTGCATATAGATGTTCATAGTAGTTTCTAATTATCATCTGAATTTCTACAGCATCTGTTGTGATTGTTCCCCTTTCATTTTTTATTCTCTTTATTTGAGATTACCTGCTTGTTTTCTTGGTGAGCCTTGCTACAGGTCTGTCTATTTTATTTATTTTTTCAAAGAACCAACTTTTGGTTTCATAGATCATTTGGACTATCTTTTTAATTTCTGTTTCTTTTACTTCTACTTTGATTTTTATTAATTCTGTTCTACTGGCTTTTGGATTTGTCTGTTCTTTTTTTCTGATTCCTCATTTGAGAGAGAAAGTTGTTTGAGCTCTTTCTTATTTCTTGATAAGGGCCTGCATTGCTATAAATTTTCCTCTTAGTACTGCTTTTGCTGCATCCCATAAGTTTTGGATAGTCATTTGCTTGTTTTTATTTTTCTTGGGATATTTTTTAAGTTTCCCCTTTGATTTTCTCATTAACCAGGTGGTCTTTCAGTAGTGTGTTGTTCCATCTGCATGTATTAAAAATATTTCCTTGTGAAAAGAATAATAACAATAATATAATAATAATAAAAACACAACAAAAACATAAAGACAAGGACAAATTGGGGACACTTGGTGGGGAGGGGGGAGGGAGAGGGTTGCGGGCAGATAAGAGCACAAGGGACTGAGGTGATAGTGCACTGGTGGAATGGTGATGGGGAATGCATGGGGATTGTAATTGATGTCAAATGTATATAAATTAAAAAATAATTTAAAAAGAAAAAGTTAAAAAAATAGAAAAAATATTTCCTTGCTTTCTTTTGATAGTTAATTTCTAACATGATATCTTTACAGTCTGAGGAGATGCTGGGTATGATTTCAATCTTCATGAAATTATTAATATTTTTTTTGTGTTCCAGAATGTGTTCTATTTTAGAGACTATCCCATTTGTGCTTGAGAAAAATGTGTATTCTGCTTTTCGGAGTGTGCAGTGCCCTGTATATCTCTGTGAGGTACAAGAGGTCTAATTCTCTATTTAAAGTTATCATATCCATGTTTGTTTTCTATCTAGTTGATCTGTCCATTGGTGAGAGTGAGGTATTGAAGTATGCTACCACAGATGTATTTTCTCCAATGCTTGTTTACAGAGTTGATAGTCATAGCTTAATATATTTTGGTGCTCTTTCATATGGTGCATATACATTGATAGGTGTTACATCTTCTGATGTATTATTCCCCTTTATCATTATGTAATGTCCCTCCTTGTCTCTTCTTACCTTTGTTAAGTGAAAATCTGTTTTACCTGATATGACTGTCTCTGTGTCTAAAAATGCCTTTATTCTTTTATCATAGGTGAAGGAGGGTCTTAAATAATAGAATCCTTGGTTGACCTTACTCAGAGAAATCTGATGTTAGCCTGATGTGGGTACCTTTAAATGTTATATGCTTCTTCTCCCTTGCCATCTTAAGTATTCTTTCTTTGTCCTGAATTTTTAGAAATTTCACTATTATGTCTCACTTGACAGTCTCATTTTATCTAGTTAACTATGATGGGATTCCTTTACCTTCCTGTATTTGTACCTGTATTTCCATCTCTAAGTTAGGAAGTTTTCCTTCATTTCTTTTCTTTATTTATAAATATTTGACATCAATTTTGGTCCCCATGGATTTCCCACTACCACCATTTCACCAGTGCACTATCACCTCAATCCCTTGTGCACTTTCTGCTCTCATCCTATTCCCAACTCCACCAACCCCCACTCCCCCAGCACATCATTATTTCTTTAAATAGATTTTCTGTTCCTGTTCCTTTTCTCTCTCTTGATGTCTGGTATTCCTGTTAGTCTTATGTTGCCTTTTGGAGTAGGATATCCAACTCTCATGGAGTTGGATAATTCTTTTTTATTTTTTTTACTTATGCATACCAGAACTGGAGTGTAGGCCAGAGGTGTGGGGTGTGAGAGGATTCACCAGAGACAGAATGGGGAGAAGAACAGGTGGATCCAGTGAAATACACTGGGAGCAGCAGGTGAGAACGGAGAGGTCTGCTGTGCCATGTGGATTAGCTCACCAGCTGGGGATTGAACTCAATTGCAGTGGCTGGCTATAGCTTGATAGTGCTGAGACTTTAACCGCTGTGCCACCAGGGAGGCCCAGAGTTGGATAATTCTTGGAGTGTTTTTTTTTTTTAATTTTGTTTCTCTTTTTCTCTACCTGGATTCTTTGTACCTTTACATATTAGTTACACTGACTTATAGTTCCATTTGATCTGTTCTACTTCCAAGACTTTATCCTGAGTTTTTCATCTTCTGTATTTCTCTTGAAATCTTGAAACTTCTTTATTATCATTTTCTACCTTCAGTTTTGTTTTCTGAGTTTGCTTCCATTTCATGAATCTCTCTATTATTGCAATTCTAAACTCTAAACGGGAGACTATACCTTCCATGTCTATGATTTGAGGTTCTGGGGATTTGTCCTCTCTCTCTCGTACTATTCACTTGGAGACTCATGTTGCCATTTGTTGTTGGCATTTTCCTTCTGCTTATTATTAGCTTTAGAACCCAGTTGTTGTATGTGGGGTTTCCTCTGTATGTGGTTCCTCCATCCTTGCTGATAAGGGTTCTTACCTGTTTGGGCAAACTGCTGGCAGGGTTTCATGGGAGATCGTGAGACATCTGGCCTCTCTGGTCCACTCCCAAGTTCTTATCAGTCTGTGTAGATACTGTCAGACATCTCACAGGAAGTCACAAGGTCTTTGTATATCAGAGTGGGTGCTAGCGGGAACCTGTAGAAGTTAATGAGGCTGGGTCCGGTCCTCGTGGGCACTTGCAGGTTCTCACTGAGAGGCAGGGTGGGAGCTGGCAGCATCCCATGGAAGGTCATGAGGTCTCTGACTACTCTGACTCCCTCCCCAATGAAAGTCTAGGGTTTCAACAGCCTGGGTGGGGCCTGCAGGGTCCACTAGAACCTTCTAGAGATGAGCAGACTGCACCAAGAGTACCTCTTTGTACACTTTGGGTTCAAGCTATGTTGCCCGATAATACCACGTAAAAGGCAGAGAGCCAAGCAGGACTCTACTTTCCTATGCAAGCTGGATAATAACAACAATAATAACAACATTATTGAATACTTTCCTATATACTAGGCCCAAACAACAAACAAACAAACAAAAAAGTTCTAAATGATTTTTGGGTTAAAGAAGAAATGGAAATTAGAAAATATTTAGAAACAGATGACAATTGGAATACTACTGCATATCAGAATTTATGGGATGCAGCAAAAGCTGTATACAGAAAAAAACTTTAAATCTTAAATCTATTTTAAATCTTAAATCATATAAAAGGAGGGATAGAAAATTTAAAAGGGAGCCTCCCTGGTGGCGCAAGGGGTTAAGACATAGCACTATGAAGCTATCCACAGCCACTGCAGCACAAGTCTAATCCCAGCTGGGAGGTGACCCGCATAGTATAGCAGACCTCTCCTGTCTCACTTGCTGCTCCCCTTAGCAATGTATTTCAGTAGATCCGCCTGTTCTGTTCCCTACTCTGTCTCTGGTGAATCCTTTCATCAGCCCCCCCCCCCCACCCGCCACACACACACACACCTCTGGCCTGTACCCCAGTTTGTATATGCATAAATAAATAAATATAAAATCGGTCTCAAGTGCTAAAATTAAAGTGTTGATTATGTTGTCCTCCTAAAGGCCCTGAGAAAACAGTCTATTTCCTTGCCTTTTACAGTTTCCACGGGCCATCTGCTTTTATAGACTTCAACCCTGTCCTTCATTTTTAATACCACTCCCTCTGTTATCATCCCTTTTTTTAAATTTTTTTTATTTTAAGGATTTATTTCTTTTTATTAATATAAAATATTTTTTTAAAATTTACATATACTTGCCAACAATTGTAATCCCCATGTATTCCCCATCACCATCTCACCAGTGCACCATCACCTCAGTCCCTCGTGCTCCCAT
>JAGFMF010011424.1:1006592-1016767 GCA_019455555.1 Galemys pyrenaicus | reverse complement strand
CAGTAATGTTGTGTGTCAAGATTTTCTCCCAGTTGGTGGGTTGTCGCTTTGTTTTGGCTAGTGTGTCCTTTGCTGTACAGAAGCTTTTAAGTTTGATGTTATCATCCCTTTTATGACTCTGATCCTCTTGCCTCCCCCTTTATAAGGACCTTTGTGATTGTAATTTGACTCACCTACATAATCCAGGATCATCTCCCCATCTCAAGTTCCTTATTTAATCACATCTGCAGTGTCCCTGTTCCTTTTCAAAGTCACATTCTAGCTTCTGGGTATTGGAGATGTGGACATCTTTGGGAGGGGCATTATTTGGCCTACCACGTTTTATAACTTAAACTAAGACTCAGGAACTAGAGGGATTGGGGAAGTAGGGACTGCCAGTTGAGACCAAGGAAAGTAGCCGAGGGCAGGGCCAGCTGTCCAGGACTGACCTTGCACTTTCGTTGGCATGGTCACTTCCTGGTGGAATCAAGGTCTGAAGAAAGTGAAGACTAATCCTTAAGAAAGAGGGACACTTTGCCAGGGCCTTTTTCTCAGATGTAAATCTAGTTCCTTCAGGAACATCCAGGAGGCACAAGAGGCAGCTCGAGAGAGACAGTATTGATGTCATACCTTCAGCAGTAACAGAGAGAAGATATCAAAATGCATATAGCCCATATTGGGTCCACACCCAGGCTTCTAGCTTTACTCCTTGACCAAGAATGAAGGAGGTCCAGCACAAGCAGTAGAATAGGGATCAAGCACTGGCCTTGAATTCCTTAGTTTATCAAGTGATCATCTAGAAAACCTTGTGTACATTTTGAGCTGAGTGTTCTAAGAACCTCTTTTACACTAAGAGATTTGGGACTGACTCTGTGGCCCAGGGTGGTGTTTTCTCTGGGCACCCTGAGCCCAGTGAAGATGCTGATAGGCTACAGCATAGATATACCCTGAGCTAGATAATGGGCCCTGCATTGGGTGGACCCTGAGCTGAGTGGTCTCATGCCACTGGTCTTTGGGCCCTCAGCTAGATGGATTCTGCAGTTGGGTGGGTGGGCCCTATTGCTCTCTGGACAAGGGCAAGAAATAGGAACCCTCTGGTAGATATGGTAGGGGTTGGTATCAAACACAGACTTTCTTTATGCCTGTCCACTGTGAGAAAAAGCGCTCTACTGAACATTGCCAGCTTACCTCATTTGGATAAAGAAAGTTGAATAAAGAAAAGCCACAGGTTCTTGCTTAAGGGAGTATCATTGTCTGCTGGGAGGGACAGGGCATGAGAGGGACACTCTCTTTTCACCAAATTCATTTTTTTACTACTTTCATTTTTTCCCCCCATGTTTATGTACTATATATATATATTTATTATTTACATATATGTATATATATATAATATTTCTTTAAAATGTTACCAGTCCAAACCAATGTTGATAATAGTTTAAAGAGTTCCTGGTAGTTTGTCCAATCATGTGCCATGACCTTGCACAGGCCAGAGTAGCAGACTGGGCCTATGCATCTTTGTGGCCCCTTGGCTACTATACAAGAGTCCTGGTTCCCACTGTCTGAATACAGTGGGAACTGTATTCAGTTCCCATACCTCTCCACTCCCACTCTCGCCCTCTCAACCATTGGAAACCCTAGACCTTCTGGAAACCAGTCGTCTTGTCCTTCTCAGGGTATCATTGCAGAAGAGAATAAGAACTTACAGCCCCAGGGAGATGAGGATCCTGGAAAATTCAAAGAGGCTGAGCTAAAGATGCGCAAACAGTTTGGGATGCCTGAGGGGGAGAAGCTGGTCAACTACTACTCCTGCAGCTACTGGAAGGGTCGAGTGCCCAGGCAGGGCTGGCTCTATCTGACCGTCAACCATCTGTGCTTCTACTCCTTCCTGCTGGGGAAGGAAGGTAAGCTAAGCCACTTCACCCAGCTCCCTAACTGGTTCCATTGTGGTCAGTTCCTCTGCACCTTACCTACAGAAAGTTCATCTCTTCTTTAGACTACCAAAATTCTTAAGTGTTCTCCTCCTCTTAGCCCCCAGATAATCTGCCCCACACACACACCCACCAGAGGGTCTCCCTTAAACCCGAGGCCTCAGTGCTCCTGTCCAATCTGTAGGCACCAGCCTGGTTCTTCATATAATGACTTTCTGTACAAGGCTTTCCGTCTTCTGAGTCAAGTATTCAAAGTTACATTTGTCCCCAAGTGGGTTAGGTACTTGGTATCTTGGACATGTGCCACCTCAGCTACCTGCTGCTGCAGGTACAAAGTGCATTATACTTTGTACCTACAGTACCTGGCATCCCAACACAGCCTTGCTCACAGTAAATGCCGTCCTCAGAAATGGTTCCCTCAGTGGGTTCTGGAACAGGTAGGGGTCAGGAGCCCATGTGACCTGGTGGTGTGTCTGTCCCTGTGGACATCCAGTGAGCCTGGTGGTGCAGTGGGTGGACGTCACACGGCTAGAGAAGAATGCCACCCTGCTCTTCCCCGAGAGCATCCGTGTGGACACCCGGGACCAGGAGCTCTTCTTCTCCATGTTCCTCAACATCGGTGAGACCTTCAAGCTCATGGGGCAACTGGCCAACCTGGCCATGCGGCAGCTGCTGGACAGTGAGGGCTTCATGGAGGACAAGGCACTGCCTAGGCCTGCCCGGCCACACAGAAACATCTCGGCACTAAAGCGGTGCGTTGCCCCGGGGCAAGAGGGCTGCCCATGTGGGAAGGAGATCAGGTAAAGGGGTGGTTGTACAGAACACAGGGGGAGCACCAAGAGATTTGCAGAGGTTCCTATACTACCTGCCACTGACATGGAGGAGTGCATCCCATGTTATTTTTTGCAGTGTTGTGATGTGGAGGTAGGTGTCCTTATGCTCCATGGTCTTGGACAGGAAGCAGAGGCACAGAGACGTTCACTAATTCAACCAAGGCCCCTCAGCAAATGAGCAGGGTGCGACTGAGCAGCTGGCTACCAGCCTCCCTCCCTACTACCTTGGTCAGGACAGCACCAGAGACTGCATCCAGGGATACCCAGTCTCCATCCTGCTGATTGACCACTCTTCTTGTGGTGGTACCATAGGCCCCTGATAGCTATGGGGCCCAGGCCTCTTGGGCTGACATGAAGCTGGAGGCAGGGAGGGGGAAGCCATACGCAGTTCTGTCCGTGCTTCCCTCTCTGAGAATTGGCAGAAAGAGGAATGAATAGTGGTGGCTAGGAACTCAGAGGTTCCCTCAACCTGAGTCCTGATCTCCTCCCAGCTAGACCCTTACCTAGGTTACATCTAGAGGTCATAGCCCAAGCCCAGATTCTGGGATGTATCTTCAGGACCAGATGTTGTCCACAGACATCATTGATGATGGGAATAAGAGTGGCTTTTGGACTCTTCCTGAAAGGAAACAAATGGGACTAGTAATTGAGGGTCTCTGATATTGTCCATCAAGGTGGGCCCACCAGGCCTAGCTCAGAGTGCAGGCAGCCCATACAGGTGATAGCCTACATTGGGGCTAAGGGAGGAGAGGTGTTTGTGAGAACAGAGATACCCTGGGGTGATGAAGAGAGTGCTCAGCTACAACCTCACATGTGCAGGTGAGTATTTTCCATTCAGTAGTAGCATCTCATGTGTTAACTACTCTCAGCACTACCTGTCAGAAGGAGGCCCTTGTGTGGTTTCTAGGTGGGGTTGGGTCCTCCCAATGAGAAACAGTGGCCTGGCCTAGAGGCATTGAGGGTGGGGTAGGGCCTCAGGCACTGCCTGTTCTCAGTCTGTCACAGCTCATCAGCTCCAAGTGTCCTCCCAAAGCCCGGGGTCTCAAGGACATGCTGTGTGCTGACCACTCCTGCTGGTCAAATGAATGTCCCTTGGCCTTTTAACACACATGTATATTGGGCACACTTCCCCATAGCTGGACCCCAGAAAGCCCCAATCTCAGGTGGAAATTGAGGCCCTAAAGCCCCCACGTTGGTTTCTGTAGAGACCTGGACGCCCGGGCCAAGAATGAGTGCTACCGGGCCACATTCCGGCTGCCGAAAGATGAGCGCCTAGATGGCCATACGGACTGCACCCTGTGGACCCCCTTCAACAAACTGCACATCCCTGGCCAGATGTTCATCTCTGGCAACTACATCTGCTTTGCCAGCAAGGAGGAGGATGCATGCCACCTCATTATACCCCTGCGAGAGGTGAGCACCCAGGCCCCTGGCTGGGGTACCTGACGGGAGACCCCAGCCCAGCAGACCTCTGACTTTAGTGGAGGGGATGCACCTTCCCTATGGGAGAGGGATGCATTGGATGTCCCAAGGTCATTTCATGTATCAGGAAACAGGCTGTGCCAGTAGTGCATGCAGAACTTAGAAAACTTCAGGAAGGACCAGCACCTCCTTGGTCAGGGCCCAGTGGCCTGCAGGTGAGTATCTCAACCCTGCCTTCTAAGGCCACAGTTGGACTTACCGTTGCTCTAACTGACCTTGGAGGACATTGTCCCCCTCACCAGCCTCACCGTGTCACTCTCAGAGGCCACCTCACTATTCTTCCAATATCTGCCTATGGTAAGGCTCTAGCAGACTCATCAGAGGTCAGCTCTCATGGTTGGGTGCAGCTCTTACCAGTCAAGGGTGAGGACAATCTCATCTGTCAGGTGGAGTCAGCTCTCACTTTTCAGGGATATTTTTTGTCAGGTGTCTTGAGCTTCCATGGTGACCCATCTGTCTTGTGCTACACTGAAGGGTGTGGACAGTGAGCAAGGGTCCCCTCCCAGAAGGAAGCATTGACCCTGGGGTCAGGGCAATTCTAAAGGCTTCTTTTTCCTTCTGACCTAGCAGGGCAAACTGGGTGTTTAATTATATGAAGCAAGTGAGGTTCTTAAATTCTAATGTACATCACAGTATTTTTGATTTCAGTAAAGTGTAGAGCAGTGAGACCTCCTGGCATTTGTACAAAGCCCTCAAGTTGCAGGTGTAGCTGAGACTAGGTATAGGATAATATGCTGCCTCACTTTCCCCAAGGGAAATGAGAGGCAAAGGGTTTAAAAGAGCCATAGTTCCAGAGCCTCTGAGTTAGAGGTCTCAGAGATTGCCCCTAATTCATGTTCCCTTTTGGCAGCCAGCCCTGTGGATTTGTCCTGTACTGATCTGACATGAATCCTGGCATCAGGCTGTGGGGTCTTCACCTTAGGAGAGTTTAGACAGCTCTAGCTGAGCCAGGGAACAGGACCATCTTGAGCTGGTTGGCCGATCTCACCTTTTGAGACAGGTCTTTGAGCTGGTCAAGATGGAGGCCAACAGCTCAGCACTGCCCATCCTCAACATCTCACTCTGGCTGCCTAGGGACTCTCGCTGTATCAGTCATATTGTTTGTGCTATGGCTCTTGAATGTGTGCTCCCAGACATGTGCTTCTCATCTTCTGTGTGAGAGAAGCACCCTCTTCCATCCCTCAGGTGAACAGTGGCATTGTCTTTGATTTGACTTGGTCTCACCATTTGTCTATATGGGTCACCTTAGGAGTGTCCTACCTACACCTAACCCAGTAGGACCTCTCTGCAGAAGCCAGTGTAATTTAGAATGTCAGTGAGAGCATGTTAGCGCCCCATATGGGATTCTCCAAGTCTCCTGGTGATTAGAAGAATCCCCAACTGTATGCCATGACCTGTGAGACCTTCAGTAAGCCAGCCAACCCTTCTCGATCTTGGCACACACACATACACATCTTCAGCACATACGCATACACACATATATATTTGTATATACATTCAGCATGCACATGTGCACACACCACATACATACTCTCACATTCAGCATGCACTGCACACCCATGTGCATGTGAATAGTCATGTGTGTTCATGCAATATACGCAAAGATGCACACATGTATTCCAGTCTCACACACGCCACATATACACTCAGCATGCGTATACACACATTGCACATGCATGCCCGCATATACATATGCATACACAATGAACAGACATGTACACATATACACATTCGAGCACACTCACAACTCCACTTACTGTGCTGCAGTTTCTCCAGCCTTTCCCTGTCCTTAAGGCCAGTCTGGTGCTCTTCTTGGGGTGGTTGCTGGGCTTCTGTCCCAGCTCCCCACCTGATTGCACTAGTCATACCTAAAGTCTGAGGTGTCCATTTAGTTGCTACCTTCCCAGAGGTGCCTTCAGCAAAAAAGCAGTCCCATGGTCTTCCCACTTGTGCTGTCACGCCCACTTAGTCCTAGCTTATGGCATTTAGCCTTCACGTTTGTGCCTTTCCCCACCCCAGGATGCAGACTCCTAAAGAGGCTCAGAAGCACCCCCTGAAAACTTGTCTTATGCCCTCTACACCTGTGCTGTTCTCTCCGCATACCTCCATGTCAGAGCTGTCCCCAGAACATAGACATGTCAGAAAATGTTCCAGGAACAGTGCTCAGACTGTGTGTGTGGGCTACCCACTGTGCTTCAGAGGATGGGGCAGGCTGATAAGGACCAACATTGGGCTCAGACTTTATATTCTGCATCACGCCTCCTGATGGTTCTGCAGGACCCATGTGCTCACCCTCGTCAGCAGGTGATGAAATGAAACTGAGACATGCACATGACTGGCTCAAGGCCAAGCTCGCCAGGTAGTCAGACTATGAATCCAGCCATGTGCAGAGTCCTGTATCCATTTCCTCACTTGTCTAAAACGGACAACCTGCATTCACAGTGTGCTCCTATTCATAAAAACATCCAGCTTCTCAATATGCATGTGCCCAAGACAGAGTTTTTACCTTCTCAGGTGACCATTGTCGAAAAAGCTGATAGTTCCAGTGTCTTGCCCAGCCCTTTGTCCATCAGCACCAAGAGCAAAATGACCTTCCTGTTTGCCAACCTAAAAGACCGCGATTTCTTGGTTCAGAGGATCTCTGACTTCCTCCAGAAAGCATCACCCAAGCAGTTGGGCAGCAGCAGTGGGAGCAGGAAAACCAGGACCATGGACCCAGCCCCAGAGGTGAGAGGGTCAGCATGGTGGGGATCAAGGAAAGAGGAAGAGCACAGATAGCCATCAACTTCTGTGCTGGGGGCTGACCCTCAGGGTGCTTGTGGAGTCTCGGGCGCAGAGGTTCCTCACTGGGTTGAAGATGGAGACCCTAACCCAGCTTTGGTCTGGGTGTCCCAGCCACACGCATGCTGCCTGAGGTCACAGACTTCTCTGCACCCTGTCATGCCCTGCAGTCTTGAGAGTTACTGCCTGCTCCTAATCAAAAATTAACAACAGTTCCTTACTATCAAATACTTGTGTTCACAGTTCTCCAAAGGCGGCTATATTGATACATTTTACAGTTTGAGGTACATGGAGATTATTAAATACATTTCAGCCTGTTAATATGTTAATATGTTTCTTAAATTTCTTTATAGGTTTCTGCTCCATCTCTATTTCCTTTTTTACCCCTTGTATTTTGTTCAAGGAATTGAGTCATATGTTCTACTTTCTCAGTCTCCTTTTTCCTACTGATTATACCCCCTAGAGGCATTTAGCAGGTTTCTTTGTGCCATGTTTCCTGTAAGTTGGTGGTTCAGTAGTGAGAGTAGGCCACATTCTCATTCAGTTGTTTGTGTCTTGGGGGGTAGGTTTACTTATGTGCAGAATTGAAGTGTCCGTGCTTCCAAGAGGGACGTACCACCTGGCAGTCTTGCCACGTGTCAGACCTGTCTGTCCCTGGGGAGCGTTGCCTAGACTAGCTCATTCACTAGGAACTGCAAAATGGTGACCCTCTAATTCTGTCATTCCTTCTGTTTATTTGCTGGAATTCTTCCCAAAATGAGAACCTTCCCCTCAGGAGACCTGTGGCACTGTTCAGGGAATGCAGAATAAGTCTTCCATTTTTTTCCTTTTTAGTCACCAATTTTTTAAATGTTTTAAATTTTCTGATTTTCTCTATTTGTTCAGTTCATTTTTTAATTGTGAATTTGCAGCTTTAAACAACTTACTATGTTTCAGATCATCACAGTTTGTATCCTCATTCTATACAGAGGTTGGTTCCTGCTTCCTTTTTACACAACCCTGGCCATATTTGATCACTTCCTTCCTCCCCAGTGAAACACAATGTCTGTACTATTGGCCAGTCTGAAAATACTCCATGATTAGAAGAGTCTATATAAAAAGCCACGTATCTGACTTCTGCAAAATTCCATAGCTCTGGCATCACAGGTCCCACATTCCTACAAATGGTGATGCCAGAGCTGAGTGGCAACACGTGCACCCAGATCCCCAGGGCACTACGTAGTCTGGCCAGTATAGGCCTTTATATGCCTTTAAATGTTCTGCCCCTGTAGTCACTGTGTAGTTTATACTTATTATACTTAGACTCGCCACATTTCAAATGCTCAGTAGTGATGTGGCTGCTGTATTGGATAGCTGTAACTCTCATCCATTGTCAACATGGATTAGAAGTCTGTTAATTGTGTTCTGTAAAATAGAAGGGATGTGGCAGAATCAGTGTGCAGTGGAAGCATTAAGGAAGATTTCTTACAAGAGGTTGGGGTTGATCTGGGATTTCAGGGAGTGAGATTGTATTAGGTGAAATGGGACAGGAACAGGAGTGCTATTGCCTTCACAGACTCAACACCATGAATGACAGGACCTGAGAGACCAGAGCACACACAAACCTGGGTCCTCTTCCAGGTACTCACTATTCTTGTATTCCCATTGTTGCTAGGTACTATTCTGGGCACTAGAAATAGAGCAGTGGACAGAATAGACAAAACCCATGCTCTCTTTGCTATGTGTTCTTCTGAGAGTGACAGTGAACACATAGTCATCTAACAGGTCAGCTGGTGATAGGGCCATGGTTAAAAGTAAAGCCCGATAAGAGGCCAGGAGGGTAGAGGGAAGGAGGGGATCTAATTCAGTGGAATTTGGGCAGATACCTTTAAGAATTATGGGAACCAAGCAGAAGGAACGGCAGGTGGGATCCAACTGATATCAGTGTTGGAGGTAAGATTGAGAGGAAGCGTGGTCAGGTAAAGCCCACAGACCCTTAGAAGCTCTTTACCTTTCACTCTGAGTGTGATAAAAAGCCATTGGAGAGATTGGTGGTATTCTCTGCAGATCAGTAGCTGTGTGAGGTAATAGGGGAAGAGAAAAAGGTTCTGACAGTCCAACCAGCCAAGGGTTCCAGAAATTGATAAATTCCTCCCCTTCCCTCCCAAAGATATGAGTCACGAGACATAAACATTAGCAAGTGAATCTGAGAAACAAACAAAACTTGGGGGGGATTTCTCAGGCTCTAGTTTATACACAAATAAAACCTTAGAGAATGGCAGGGCTGCCTAAGACAGAGGATCTGAAACATACAACAAAAGCATCCTTCCAAAAGGAAAGAATATTCCCTGAAGAAAAAATATGCTAGGGGAGCTGCAGGGGGAACTAAGGACAGAAAAGCCCAGACACTGGAGGAGCCAGATCTCAGAAATCCCAACAAATGTGCTACACTGAGAGACTGCAGTAGAAGCATAGGCCCTTCAGCTGTGCAGTGTGGAAATCTACCCCATGTAGAAAGCTGAAAGTACAGAAAAATTTGTGCCATGTAAATATGAATAACAGAAACAGATTATAATCACACACTATATGAAGGTATTGTAGGGGAGAAACAGACAATTTTGCAATGAAAATCCCAGAGCAGTAGTCCCCAAAGTAGATAAATATTGTACCCTAATATTTAAAGTGATCTAAAAAGAATTAGAACAATGATAGAAATTGCTGAACAGTACTATAAAAAGTTTTTGGAAAGCTCAAACAAGACGACTAGTCAGAGGAAGAATGTGAAAAGATTGTTGACAGGACTGAGGAAATTATTAGGGGAAAAAACACAGAAATATTTCAGCAGTGAATATTATAAAAGCAAGGACACAAGAAAAAATAGACATCATAGAAAATCCAGTAAGGGATAGAAAAACGATGAGGCAAAATGAAGGTGGGAGGATAGTCAAGTAGAGAGAAAACGTAGTCAAGAGAAGTTACAAAGTCAAGCAAAGAAAGTCCCGCATTATGTATAATGCAGGTCCCCCAGAAAAGAAAACCAAAACCATGGAATAATAAATAATATAGGGCCTCCCCTGGTGGCGCAGTGGGTTAAGCAACGCACTGCGAAGCAAATCGCAGCCACTGAAGCACGAGTTCGATCCCTGCTGCCGGCCAGGGGGGGGACCCACATGGCGTGGCAGACCTCTCCTGC
>JAGFMF010011424.1:951695-1006542 GCA_019455555.1 Galemys pyrenaicus | reverse complement strand
CTCCCCGCTCTCTGTGGTGAATCCTCTCACCCCCCCACACCTCTGGCCTGTACCCCAGTGCTTGTGTGCATAAATAAATAAATCTTTAAAAAAAAATAAAATAAATAAATAAATAATATAAACCACAGTCCAAGAAAACTTTTGAGAATATGAAAAAAGATTTGAACCTTTGTGGTAGAAGAGCATATTGTACATCTGGGAAAATCGATACAGAATAGTCAATACTAAGATATAATGTAGTAAAACTATTGGACTTTAAAGACTAAAAAAATTCTTTTGGGCAACAAGTGAAAAAAAGACCAACTCATTCATGAAGGAAAGTAGATGCATCAAATGTTTTGATAGCAAAAGTTAATACAAATAAAATAACTTTTAAAGATAAACCATTAAAAATGCTATTACCCAAGTATTTTTCCAGCAGAATGACAACGGTAGTCAAGAACAGTAAAATTCAGGGTAGCTGCCCACTTTTGAGGAATCTAATAAAGAACATATTTGAAACAACCAAAAATTATTGCAGAAGCTTTGAGATAAGGTTGGGAGGGTGGAGGGTGGGGAGAATTGAGGGACAGGGGAAGGAATTGCATGTATTTAACTGTGAAAAATAATGTGTAAAATATGTTCTGACTGTTGACAAGTAGTAGAATAAAAACATGGATTAAGAAAGTATGGAAAGTAGAACTCATTGATTGCTTTATTAACTGAAACTAAAAATACTACCTAAATTATCTTCAATTATCTTTTGGCAGGGAAAGCATGGAGGAGGAAAGAAAAAGGCTACTTTCAATTATCTTTTGGCAGGGAAAGCATGGAGGAGGAAAGAAAAAGGCTACTATTAGCTAATTTCAGCATTTCCCCATAGTGGGAATTGACTGTATAGTAGTCCCCCCATAATTGTGGGGGATTCCAAGATACCCAGTGGATGCCTAAAGCTGCAGATAATACTGAACTATTTTTTTTCCTTTACTTATGTGCCTATGACAAAATTTATAAACTAGGCACAGTAAGAGACTAACTTAAAAAATAGTAAAACAAGTGTATAATATACTGTAATGTAAGTGATACGATTGTACTCCCTCTAGTATCTTATTATATTATTGTATTCAGGCCTCAGCTAATGGCAAGTAACAGAACTGCAGAAAGCTAAAGTGCAGATAAGGGGAAACTACTGATCTAAAATAGGGGCCTGAGGGTACTATGAAAATAAATGTTAAAACATAGACTTTAAAAAAAAACTTGAAAGAAGGGGAAAGGATATAGTGAGTTCAGGTTATTCTTGAAAATTTTTGTTTACAGGTCATCTGAAAATAATAGGGGCCACTTTGGGGGAGAGACTAGACATTTAGAGACTTAGAGCTCCACAGACCTGCAGACTCGCCACCTTGCCAGGAACACCTGCCTGTCAAGCAGAATGGTCATTACTCAGTTTCATGCCTCAGTCAACTCCCTTTTCCAGCACTGAGATTTTTTATTCTCTAAGTCTCTGTGACCTGTAAGTTCACTTGTGTCCCAGCCCTCTGTGGGAAGCAGAATCTCAGCATCAGCTTTCTATCATTCTAGGCTGGAGTTGTAACTCTGGATTTGAGAAGTTCTTCATTAAAATTTATTTTAATGGACCCAAAATACATTTCTAAAACATCATACAGGGCCAGAAGGGTGAACTATGAACCTAGCAGAGCTGTCTTCTTTCATTTTGCTCTCCTTATTAAAACCAACTCTAGTGAGGCAAAAGTGACATACATCACACCATATATCTTTAAAGAGAATGGTTTGATGATATTTGTTAAATGGATTTCCTTTGAAACCATCACAGCTGTGATGAGGATTCTTGTGTAAGGAGCACAGAGAAGGTGCAGCGTTGCCAGAAGGCACCAGTGCCCCTACTATTTAGTGGGTGGGTCTGTCGCAGGTGGCATAAGAGCTGGCAGGAGAGTATGAGGGCAGGAAACTCAGTCCAGACTAGAGCGTACAAAGAGGAGCTGCTAACCCACAAAGTCCAGGCAGTCAGCCTCCTCTAGTTGAGCTGGACTGTGCTTTCTAAGCAGAGCATCATTCCTTGGCCACATGTGGGACCAGGATAGTAGTGACTGCCTGTGCATCCGCATGACTCATCCTGACATAACCTGTGGGTCACTGCTGCACCCTTCAGCCCCTCTGGCCCACAGTGGGAAATGCCCAGTACAATGCTCAGATACATTGCCCAGGCTTCAGGGGAACCCACAAAGTGTGGGTACAGGGGTAGAGAAAATTGTGTCATCAGATAGGTAGTGGGGATGTGCTGCTGACAGAAGGGAAAGTGAATTCCAGAGAGCCAGTGACCATTGTCTGCTGGAGTCATGTTTCTATCTGTAGGCACTCAGGGAGGTGACTTAGGGGAAAATAGACAGACATAGGTACTGGCTCTGATGCCCGGTCTAAACCAGCTTCTAGCACAGGCTGTTGTTCATTGGCAGCAACCACTAGCATCTTGAAGTCAGGTGCCTACAGGCATAACACAGTCATCCCAGTGGGAAGAGGACTCCTTTCCTCACTCAACAGTCATTGAGGGTACCCATGGGAGGGATTGCCTCAACTGGGATTGGGAAAGGGCAGGCTGTCAGATTCAGGGCCCTCCTGGATGATCAGGCCTGACATCACCTGTCTCTGCTCCACTTTCCTGTGTGGCACCATGCTCCATGGCGGGGGGTAAGGGGAGTAAGGGGCAGGAGAGGGTCTTAGTTTTTTTTCCCAGTAGTCCCAACCTGAGCTGGTCACTCTAGATAGTGGTTGTATATGCAGATGGGCCCTGTGGAGACAGCACCACTGTGGCTGGGGGCCTAAGGGCACTTAGGGCAGATGCCAGCAGCACTATCCCAGCAGGGAAGGTGCCCCAGGGAACTCCCCACCAGACCCTGAGAGGGCACCAGGAATGGTCTCCTTGGGGTTTCTTCTCTCCTTGGCCCTGACCTTACTGAGAAGGTATCTGACAAGATGGGCCTCAGAACCTGTTCCCACGAGAGACTGTCCTGCATGGGTAGACTTGGTGAATGGAGGATAGGATAGCTGTCCTGCTGACCAGAGAGGCAGTGGTCTGTAGCATGGCCTGCTTGGCAAACCCAGTGCTGCTTTCCCACTGCATCTGCCCTCAGGGACTCGGGTCCAGGTCAGGTGTCCAATGTGCACATCAGAAACCCCAAGGGAAGCTCACTCAGTGGCACTTCCCCTCCTGTGTTGTATTTTCTAGGCTTCCCCAGCATCCTGCGAGGCATTGGAAGAGTCCACCAGCTTGTCCTCACCCTTCAGTGGCCGCCAGATAGCCTGTACACAGGAGCCACCAACCGCTTCCCAGGGCCTGCTTAAACTCTTCCAGAGAAACATGCACATGGAGGACCTAGGAGCCAAGGGGGTGAGACTTATGCTCAACCCTCAGAGGCTGACAGTGGGCAGTACAAGGGAAGTGGGGAGGGGTCCCCGGCCTGACACGCTTGGAGGCGCTGGTCGCCATAACTCTGCTCTGAGACACTGTGTCTGAAGACACTCTACACTGAAGACACAGTGTCTTCCTGATGTCCAAGAGTGGTGCTATGCTCAGCCCAGCCTGGACTCCCTGCAGTTTTGCCATGAACCCTCGGAAATCCATCATCTAGAAGGAGGAGAAGAGGGCCCTATCAGCCGGGCCTCAGTAGCCAAGTGGAACCCACAGCTCTGTTTGCTTTTCCTCCAGGCCAAGGAGAAGATGAAAGAGGAGTCATGGAACATCCACTTCTTTGAGTATGGGCGCGGCATGTGCATGTACCGCACGGCCAAAACACGGGAACTGGTGCTGAAGGGCATTCCTGAGAGCCTCCGGGGGGAACTGTGGCTCCTCTTCTCAGGTGAACTGCTGCTCCTCCCTATGGCAGCTTGGCTGACTCCAGACCAGCTTCCTGAGTTGGCCAGGGGGAGCTACCAACCCTACCAGTGGAAATGGGTCTCTTATCTGTAAGGTGGCTATTTCAGAACCCTCACCAGGAGCAGACCAAGCATGGGGCACTGTCCCCAGTATGGTCCCTTCCTACCCACAGTGGGTGGTAAGCACTTGAGACCTTGTTTCCTCCAGACAAGCTTTGACAGTGTTCAAATTCTCACCACTTGGAGAGTTTTAGAAAGAGGGCAAGTCAGCCATTGGAACTCAGGTGGAAGCAGGAGCAGTCACAAGGGAACCTTCACCTCACACCAGTAAAACAGACCTGAGTTCCACCTCTCTTCTGTGGTACATTGATGTCTCTCCAAAGTTTTGAGAGGAAAAAGAGACACTTGCTACCCATGTCTTCACAGGGGCTTGGAATGAGATGGTGACCCATCCCAGCTACTATGCCGACCTAGTAGAGAAGTCCATGGGGAGGTACAGCCTGGCCACAGAAGAAATCGAACGAGATCTCCACCGCTCCATGCCTGAGCACCCTGCCTTCCAGAATGAGCTGGGTATTGCTGCGCTCCGGAGGGTGCTTACTGCCTACGCGTTCCGAAACCCCACCATTGGCTACTGCCAGGTAAGGGGACTCGGCAAGAAATCAGATACAACATGTCTTAACAAAGGCCATTAGGTCTGGTGGCCCCGGACCTGATGGTGGCCTCAGTCGCTGTTGCCCCCACGAAGAAGTCTCCCCACAGAAAAAGACAATTCAAAACAATAATTGTTCACTTATCCCCATACCATATTCAATTGCCTTCTATATGCTTCATTTGGTTTCTGTGCAGGGTAAAATTTACCCTCTTAATCATCTGTAAGTATATAATACCATTAAATATATTCACATTGTTGTGCATCCATCACCACCATCCATCCCCAAAACTTCATCTTACAAAGATGACATTCTGTACCCGTTAAATAGCCCCTGGAGTCCCCCACAACCACTCTTCTATTTTGTATTTCTATGAACCTGACTATTCTAGCTATCTCATGTAAGTAGAATCATACAGTGAGAGTCCTTTTGTGACTGGCCTATTTCACTTAGCATAATCTTCTCCAATTTTGTCTATGTTGTAACGTGTTACAGAATTTTCCTCCTTTTAAAACTGAATAATATTCCAGTTTATGGATATGTCACGTTCTGTTTATCTGTTCATCTGTTCATGGCCATTCAGGGTCTTCCCACCTTTGGCTACTGTGAATAATGCTGCTGTGAGCACACAGTACCTGACGCTCACACCCCTCGGTTCTCTGGAGGGTACACTTAGCAGTACAATCGCAGGGTTATGCAGTATTTCTGTATCTGCTTTTTTTTGAATTGTCATAGTGTTTTCCATTGGAGCTGCACGGTTTACATTTCTGCCAGCAATACACAAGGGATCCAGTTTCTCCAAATCCCCACCAAACTTGCTTTTTTGATTTTTGATAGTAAACATCCTAATAGCTTAAGGTAACATTTCCATGCAGCTTTGATTTGCATTTCTGGTAACACTTGATTTTAAATCTAGTGGGTATTTCGTCAGTCAGGTCAAGTGGCTTTCTGTGTCCCCTAGACTGCACATGGATTCCAGGGCAGCATACCAGATCCACTCTCTGGCGAATCAGTGTTCCTCATGATCAATGCATGGAAAGCCAGTGTCTTGGCTTTAAATAATTTTGAAGATAATTTACTTCTGTGGGAGCCTGTTATCAGCTGAGGCTGTGTCATCCTAGTCTTGCCATGGCCTCCCTGTAGCCATGTGGCTCCATGCTACATAGCTCGCCTGCACATCCCCCGGGCCCAACATCACACCAGACACAGCTCTGCAGAAGTGCGGCATCTCACGGCTGCACTCTTGCCTCTTCCAGTGGTTGTTAGTCCAATTAGACTTTTTTGTCAAATTGATTTCCTACGTATCACCTTTGACAAATTGTTGAGTTGGGCAGAACAGTTCTCATTGTGAAATTGCTTAAGGGGAAGGGGAGGGTTTTAACTTGCGGACCAACTCTGTGAACCTCCCTTCACTGTCCCTGTGCCCACAGGCCATGAACATTGTCACCTCAGTGCTCCTGCTCTATGGCAGCGAGGAGGAGGCCTTCTGGCTGCTGGTGGCCCTCTGCGAGCGCATGCTGCCCGATTACTACAATACCAGGGTTGTAGGTGAGTGCCAGCAGCGGTGGGAGCCCCTCGGCCAGCTCCACAAGCATGCCCCCATAGCTGTGCTGCTGACTGTACACAGAAGTCCGCACGCAACTGGGGATGCTTTTAGAGAACAATTTTGTATTTCCCAAAAGAAAATCTAAGTCTTATGGGAGAAATCATTCTTTTCACACAATGGTTTGGAAGCTGTAGAAAGAAAACTTAACAGCTTGCTAGTCAGTCTTGTTTTCTCCACATACCCAACCTCTTTGGCCCTCAGTGTGCATGGAGCTGTCCAGAGATTGAGCAGGGTCTGAGCCTCAGGCTCTCGGGTCCCATATATGGTTGCACCTGAACCAGAGCTCAGAGTTGAGCTCACAGGTCAGATTCCTCTGTCCTCTCCCTAGGGGCCCTGGTGGACCAAGGCATCTTTGAAGAGCTCACAAGGGACTTTCTACCCCAGCTCTCTGAGAAGATGCAGGACCTGGGGGTCATCTCCAGCATTTCACTTTCCTGGTTCCTGACCCTCTTCCTCAGCGTCATGCCCTTTGAAAGTGCCGTGGTCATTGTTGACTGCTTCTTCTATGAGGGCATCAAGGTGATCCTGCAAGTGGCCTTAGCCATCTTGGATGCCAATGTGGAGGAGCTGCTGGGCTGTGTGGATGAGGGCGAGGCCATGACCATTCTGGGCAGGTAACCAAGACAGCCTCCCAGGGGATAGCCCTGGGCGCTCCTCAGTTAGCATTCAGTGACTCCGCCCACCAGGAACCTAGTCCTGCTAGATCTAGGGGGCAGGAGAAGCTTCCTTAGTAGTGGGATAGAACAGCACTGGGGCAACAGTAGAACTGGGAAAAGAGAGAATGGGTGTGGGCCAGAACATGCTGGGCTGGGGGCGCCAATCGTGTGTAGGAGGTGGCCGAAGCAACAGGGCAGCTGTTATTCCCACAAAACGGGTCTGGTCGTACTTTCCTGGGCTCCGGGATCACGCTGAGCTTGCTATAAGAGTTAAAAGAGCTGATACCCACTGGTCACACCTTTGTCCCAGGGTCATCCTGGTCACCACCTCTTCCCTCAAACCCATATCCCATCTTCATAGATTCTGGGATCCAGCTATCTCTCCCACCCTCCAAAGCCTCAGTGTAGGCCCACGACACCCCTGCCCTGGGCCTCATGCCTGCTTCATTATGGTTTTCCCCGAACTAATGTCACCCACCAGCATCCCACAGGGTTCTTTCTGCTGTCAGATCCTGGAGGGAGAATGTCCTGAGTCTCACCCTGACCTTCTAACCTGGCTCTGGCACTGAGCTCTATATAGTCCCGTCAGGCTGTGTGTGCATATTTGCCTGGCCTGGAAGGCTCCAGAGATGCTGCCACTTGCCTAGTGAGCCAGCCGAGGTGCTGGGTTGTCATCTCGCTGTTCTGGACTGTGCTAGCTCTTTGTCTACAGGGAAGGAAATACCAACAAAGATAGCCCACACCAGAGGCACAGAGGATTTTCATGCCCTTCCCCACACCAGACAGATTGATGGGCCCTTTCTCAAGAGTGAGGGCCTCTCTGGGAATGGAGTATTGGGGGAACCAATCATCTCTCCCCCCGAGCTCCAGGGGAGCCTGGAGAGTCTCTGAGGGCATGAAGCCCAGGTTACTCAAGCCCAGCCAAAGTCAGGCCCTGTCCTAAACTGTGCCCTAAAGACATGGCCAGCACAGCTCTACTTCTGCACCTTCTTCCTTTGCTTTCTGAGTCTTGCTGAGGGTTATCCCTACAACCCTAGTGGCTCACTGGAGGGAGGAAACATGTCCCTCCTACCACAGGAGACCCTTCCCGTGGAGTGTCTGGGCATATAAAGGGCTCTCTCCCTCAGATTCCTGAGGACGTCCTAGCTGCCTCATTTAGTGCTCAGGCTGAAGTCCTTTCTCCACTGCCTCCTGGAGGACCCCTTATTTACCAGAGCACATGTCCACCTCACTATGGAGTCAGTGGCTTATCTCCAGCTTTCCTGGGGAGGCCTAGCTCTCAGCTCCTACTTGTGAAATGGTCTCTCTGTGTCACTTGGCCATGAATAAGACTCTCATCACTGTCTGTGAGTGATCTATACCTCTGTCTTTAACCCTGGCAGATACCTGGATAACGTGGTCAATAAGCAGAGTGTCTCTCCTCCCATCCCACACCTCCATGCCCTGCTGACCAGCAGGGATATCCCCCCTGCAGAGGTGGACATCTTTGACCTCCTGAAGGTGTCATACGAGGTCAGTGATCACTGGAACCTTGTGGTCAAGTTCCTGTGTTCGGGCATGTGGGTGCAGAGCTATAGTGAGGGGGTGGGAGATGTCGGTCCCTGGCTTCACCTTGTCTCACTCTTATCATAGAAATTCAGCAGCCTACGCGCTGATGACATTGAACAGATGCGGTTTAAACAGAGACTGAAAGTGATCCAGTCCTTGGAGGACACAGCCAAGAGGAGTGTGGTATGAATGGGGCAGGGCTCCCATGGCCCCATGTTGCAGGCAAGGTGGGGTGTGACCCAGGGGGACTGCCCCTGCCAGAGTGCCTCCCAAGGGGTGGGCGAGGCACTGTGCAGCAAGGGACTAGAATCTGGAAATGTTGTGCACGTGTGGGTACATGGGCAAAGATCCCTATCACTATTTTCTGCTCAAGATGTGGTCATCAGCTTCTCTGATAGCCAAATGCCTGAAGTCCAAGTGCCATTTTGCTCCCAGCTGAACCCTCCCAGCCTGACTTTGCCGCTGCTCCTGGGTGACAACACTTGGCCACCTTCCACCCCTCCCAGCCCACCTTGCCTCTCCACAAGTCTTTGCCTTCCTTACCTCTGGAGGGAGAATGTCCTGAGAAAGTCTAGAATGCTTTCCAAAGAAGTATCTGGGTCTTTCCAGGGATCCAGACAGCAGTCCCTGACTGAGTATCAGGGTGGGTGGTGCCCAAGGAGTGAATGTGTGGGCCACATCCTGTTTCCTGGGTGGGCCACCCTGTGTCCTGGGCCAGTTAGTAATACGAGAGGGTGGTTCATGTCTTTGTACTTATTATCCCAAAGAACATCTTGTTTTTACCATTGCAAGAACTTGAGCACCCATCAGTATATCCTATTTCTCTTTCCTTCTAGGTCCGAGCTATACCTGGAGACATTGGCTTCTCAATTGAAGAGCTGGAGGACCTTTACATGGTGTTTAAGGTGATGATCAAAACAAGGACAGAACCAGAACCCCAGCCTAGTCCCTTAAATGTATCCTTAGCATAGCAGCCTCCTTTCAGAAGAGAAATAGATTTAAAAACATTTAATTACAGTTACCACAAACTGTAGTCTGACTTCATTCTTGGAGGACGCTTTAAGTCCCAGAAAAACCACTTACACCAGTTCATACAGAAGAGGGAATGCATTGACTCATGTATGTGAAGTCTAGGAAAGTACAGCTTCAGGTATGGCTGGACCCGGGTGCTCAAACATGCTTCTCCCCACCTCAGATGTCCTCTGGACTGTTCTTCCTGCAGAGTGGCAGAATTGTAGACAGATCTAGGATCATCCTGCTCTCTCAGGAACCCCAGTGAAAAGAATTTTTCTTTCCAAATGGTTTTAGTAAAAAGTCAAAGGTTGATTACTAGACTAATTCAAATAAGGTGTTGTGGCTATAGGAGGTATTTGGCACTGGGCCAAATCTGGGCCATGTACCCTCCTCTTAACCTAAGGATAAGACAGGAAGGGCTCTGCAAGAAAATTTCAGGTGCTAGTACAAATGGAGAAGGGTGTTTCCTCTTCAACAGGCACCAAAGCCTATGCTGCCTTTCTGCTCTAATCAGTTCCCAGCTTCTTCTGTTCAGCTGCCAAGGTGGCTATCATGCTGCAGCTTTAGGCCTGCTGCAGCCTGATGCCCAAGGATCTGTCCTAGATCACCCCTCTGTAAATGAGGGACTGATGGCTCCAACCTGAGAGGTTCTGTGAGCTACTGCATCTGACACAGTGCTCACCACCCTTGGACATGGCAGACCTGAGTGGAGAAGGAGGGTAAACAACCCAACTAGCCTGGTGATCCTAACTGGCTGGGAGCAGGGCACTCAGGTCATTTCACCAGACTATGTCCCCTGCAGGCCAAGCATCTGGCAAGTCAGTACTGGGGGAGAAGCCACCCCACAGCTGGGTGTCGGGACCCCAGCCTGCCCTACCTGGAACAGTACCGCATAGATGCCAGCCAGTTCCGGGACCTCTTCACCAGCCTAACACCCTGGGCCTGTGGCTCCCACACATCTGTGCTAGCAGGACGGATGTTCCGGCTCCTGGATGAAAACAAGGACTCGCTGATCAACTTCAAAGAGTTCGTGACAGGGATGAGTAAGTGACTGCAATGCTTGCCTGCACCCTAGCCCTTTCTTTCTTCTTTTTTTTTTTTTAAGTTATCTGACTTCTTTTTTTATTTATGCATACAAGAGCTGAGATACAGGGTGAGAGGTACAAGGCCAGACATGCAGGGGGTGAGAGGAAACAGCAGAGATAGAGTAGGGAGCATTTAGGCAGATCTACTGAAATACAGTGCTGAGTGGAGCAGTGGGCAAGGCAGGAGAGGTCTGCCATGCCATGTATATCCCCTTCCTGACCTGGGATCGAACTCGTACTGCAGTCCCTGTGGATAGCTTCATAGTGCTGCAGCTTAACCCCTTGCGCCACCAGGCAGGCCCCCACATCCAAGGTCCATACCTAGCCAGTCTTCCCACTTCAGCTAGCAGAGGGCAGTCCAGAGCCCTTCATCCTTATTAAAGGAAGGGCAGTTTTCACACAGGAGATACATGGGCATCCAATGTGTCTCCCTCCTGCTTTCTGTTAGCCTGTAGCTACTAGAAGCCAGATCTGGAGACCCTAGAGTAGGAGGAAAAAAAAACAGGAGACCTAGGACTCGCTCTCAGAGGCCTCTCTGGGAAGGAGGCATATTGTGAGGAGAGTCCTGCCAGAAGCCACTGGAAGGGGACGTGTTCAAATTCAAACTATCTCAGGTCTTCAGCACTCTGTTCGCAGTGTACCTCCTCTGGCCTTCTTCCACAGGTGGGATGTACCATGGGGACCTAACAGAGAAGCTCAAGGTACTCTACAAGCTACACCTGCCCCCAGGTGAGCCCTTTCTGCCTACTCCTCAGCAGGAGCCTCACACACTTCCAGAGCTGGGCCTGCAGCATTCCAAGGACCAGCACAAGCTTCTGTGGAATGCTGGACCTTGAGGCATCCCTGGAGGACAGGCCTAGCAGAGGAAGTAAGGCTCAGCCTGTCTTAATCTGATTAGGGCTGTGACCTGGGAGGGTCACAACTCCACCAGAAACTTGTGAAGGGTCACATAACTGGACACTCAAGTGTGAAACCAAGGGCCCTGTGGTTAGTAACTTCTCCTTAAGTCTTGTTTATCTCCCAAGGGTCAACCTGGGGGCACTGCCAAGACCCACGGGTGACCTGGGGAACCCTGTCAGAGCCATGAGCAGGGTTTGCATCTCTATGAGGTGCCCGGGATACTGACGACAATACCTGATGGTTCATTAGGGCAGCTGGTCAAAGACCGAATCCACAGTTATTGGGGTCCTGCTTTGCAGGCCACGCTCACCTACTGCAGCCACATGGAGGGTCGTTCCAGGTAGAATTATCCCTCTTTTCCTTGGAGGAAACTGAAAATTCCAGCCTAGCCTCTGGGGTGGAGCTGTTTGGGACCCTGCTATTGTCCACAGCCCCTGGAACCTCCGAGGCCACCTTCGAGTCACTCCGGTGATTTTTAGGATACTGTGCTGAGCTCAAATCCAGAGGCTCACACTTTGGCCTGGCAGGACCCAAATTCCATTTTGTAACTCTCCAGGCAGTTGTTCTGTGTTGTGTGAGGTAGAAAGTCCTGCTCTTGACATAGGTTTTTTTTCTTCAGTGACTGGTTTTTCCCTACACTGTAACAGGAATAGTGGTACTGACTCAGCTGAGGGACAGGTTCACTGGGCTGAAATGCTACGTAAGAGATCAAATGCAGCCACTCCGTGGCTTCCAGACCCCCCTGCTGTGCCCATGCCACCTCCCCCATGTGCTACACACTGCTCATTCCCTCTCACCTGCCCCTGGGACAGCTGGGAGAATAATTCCCCTCCCTCCCCCCAATGGAATGGTGTGCCACAGCAGAAGCCAGGGGGCTGCATGATCACAATGAGTGTGAATCACTATTCGCACTGCAGTGTGAATCACTGGAACAACACCCAGTGTGTGAAATGAGAACGGCGAGTCACTTGTGCATGACTGTTCTCTATGTCTGTGTCCAGGGTCCTCTGGGCCTTGTTATCAGGGGTGGGCGGAAAGCTGGCTGGTTACTGGACTTCTGTCCGCTCTGACTTGTTTTTTACCAGGGATACTGTTCATGTTTCAGACACAGTATACAAAGTCAAGAGAGTAACCATACCCAGAATCAGTCGCCACTGCTCCCCTCTGACCACATACTATATCAGCCGGCATGGGAGCCCATGAGCATGCCATGGGGGATGCTGGGCCTAGGTCCAGAACTCAGAGAGGTTTGCTTTTGCGGGAATCATATTGCTTTCTCCTGCCCTTACTCTCTTTTCTCACTGAGAACAGCGCTGAGCCCAGAGGAGACTGAGTCTGCCCTGGAAGCCACCCATTTTTTCACCGAGGACAGCTCCTCAGAAGGTGAGCCATCAGCACCAGGTTTTGCTGTAGGGCCCATGTGGGTGGCCTGTGGCCCTGCAGTGGGCACAGGCATGTGCTGTGTTGGAGAGCTCCAGGACAAGGGACCCTGCCTCCCTGTCCAGGCCGAGGCCCTGGCAGTGTTCTCATTCCTGTTTCTCTTGTCTCTGGCTTCCTGGACCCTGGCTTCTCCCTCCCTCTGCCCTCTGGCCTTCTTCCGCTGTCCCTTCCAGCATCTCCCATGGCCTCAGATCTGGATCTTTTCCTGCCCTGGGAGGCTCAAGGTCAGTCCTTGGGGGCTGGGACACACCCCTGGTTCTGGGCTTCACCAGAACTTTGGGCTTCATCTTCCTAACACCATTATGTGGTCAGGAGGCCTAGAAATTCTTGGTCCCAAAAACCATGACTGTGGGTACATCCTATGGACGACCTCGAGCAGAGGCGATTCCCATGGATGGGGGAGGAGAGGAGTGGCCCTGTGCTTGTCTGGAGGGTGGGTGTGAGACACACAGTGCTGTGGATGTGCCATAGCACCAGGGTCTCGGTCCTGTGACCACATGCAGGAAATCTATCTGCACATGTATAGGAAAAAATACAAATGCTATCATTGCAGCAGTGTGAGACATGCAGAGTTCAGAGGGAGGTGGAGTGGAGTTAGTGGGTGCTTTCCTTAGAAAATGTTTCTATGTTCTCCACAAGTTGGTGGTCCTTCCACTACACACAGCTTTTTCATTACGGAAAAATACACGTCGAGTGCCTACTGGAAGTCATCCCCATTCTACCTTTACATCCCACTGAGACCGTTGGCTCCAGGGTGGTAGACCTTTCATGGCCTGGGATTTGGTGCGCCAGCCGTTAGTGTGTGGTTTACTCAAGACTGGAACTCCACCCTGTAATTTCTAGGGGACAGATAATAATCACCAAGGATGATATACACCCAGAAGGGAAATTTAAAACTGCGTTGAATCAAGATACCCAGGGTAGTCCTGTTGAACATGTCAAGGGCTCACTTGAACTTGACTATAAGGCTTAAGGACTGTGACTTCAAATATGCCAACTAAACAATCTCACATACCTTCTCTTGTACTCAGAACCTGGGCACATCAAAAGTGCTTTGGGCTTGTGCTAGGGAAAGGCCCCATTTTCATGGTGGGTCTCCATCCCAAGGTGAGAAGCCTGAGCCCAGAGGTTGCCCCTCCCCAGCCCACCCAAAGGTGAGGTCGTCCAGAGCTGGGGTGCCGCTGTCTCACCTGAGGTTACCCACACTGCCTCTGGGAGTAGTTTTGGAAGCAGCCAGCTTTCCCCAAGTTCGTGGTCACTAGAGGTTGCACAGCATGTGCCAGCTCCAGCAAACGTGTCACTTTAACAAATACATAAAATTCCCGCATTAGCTGGTGTGGTAATTGCAGGTTGACCTGGTAATTAACACTCCCAAGTTTGACCTTTTTCAGCAGGAACTACAGAAATCATTAATTCTCACTTTTTCTCCATAACATGCATGATTGTTCACGCTAAAAATTTCCCTATGTTAAGACTTGTATTCTTTTCAAGAGAGAGCACATAATGAAAGCAGGTGGAGAAGAGTGAGGCCGGTCTACTGGTAGGAGAGGTGGTTTGCGAGCCTGGCTCGCCCAGGAACTCAGCAGTGTGCTGGCATAACGAAAGAATGTTCTTTTGCTTTTCCGGTGGTCCAGAAGCACCACGGCAGGAAGAACAAGGTGGAGCTGACAGTGAGGATATTCGAGACAAAAGAGAAGGTAGATGACGTCAGCAGGGACCCCAGGACCAGTGGTCTATGGGCCCATCATGTCTGACTCTGTGACTGTCCTGTGGGGAAGGCGATACTGTGAGGGGAGTCAAGCTCTCGACAGCCCCAGGCCCTAATTGCTTGTAACTTTGAACACCCTGGCCCTCACCACCTCCCTCAAGGGCACCTGCTTTCTGCCAGGACCCCTCTAGGTGGGTGGTCCAGCTAACCTCTCTTTCTCATGCCACCCACTCTTCAGCCTCCATGTGGTTTAGGGCATACAGGTTGGGGCCATCTTCATCAACATAGGTCAAACCTGCCTCAGCATAACTTGGGAGAGCCGTGGGCTTTCTATCACTACCTCCCCAAATAGTGGGTGTCTTGTAAGAGGATCTGAGTAGCTCCACACCAGACAATACCCAGGCCCACTCACTGCCTGCCACTAGCCCCCAGCCCTCTTTCTCTCATTTGGCAGATGGAGATTAATCTTTTTCTCCCAACTCATAGAGGAAAAGGGGACCAGCCCCCCTGACTATCGGCACTACCTTCGAATGTGGGCCAAAGAGAAAGAGGTTCAGAAGGAGACAATCAAGGATCTTCCCAAGATGAACCAGGTAGGCCCAATCAGAGGCTACAACAGATATTTCTGGAGAATTCTGACCAAAACAGGGTCCTCCCTCTGGGCACTTTAGCACCTGCATGCCCAGCAACCATAGAGGGTCAGAATTGTGTCAACCTCTGGAGCCACTAATCAGAAGGCACTCGTAGATGATTCCAGAAAGACAGCCGGCCAGTTGCTTTAGGGCCTTGTCTGGGGCACTGTTTCATGGAGATGACTTGCTTTCGTTTAATAAGTATCTGGGAACCATAGAAGCACAGGGGAAAGTTAGACTCCCTCAGGTGGAGACACATACCACCTTCACAAGACCACCTCATGGTACTCCTGCTCCGCTTCCAGAACCAGCATGGGCACTGGGCACACACAGGCCTACCTGTTCTCATTGCCAGCTCTTCATTTCCTGGTCTATAGATGGGGAACTAGGCACCTTGCTCAGAACCTAGATTCAGAGCACAGATGTAGAACCAGGGGCAGCTCTCGAACTGCAGCCTGAGCATGGCCCTGCTCTGCCAAAGGGCAGCCCGCAGTCTGGGTGCTTTCTCACTCACATACCTATGATTGAGGTGCCGCATGGAATGAGGCTATATCCAGTTCTCAGACCAGGAGGACTGAAAGTATGGCTTTAGAGCCTGGAACCGACCTCCCTACCCCTTCGGCTGAGCAGACTATACTTGCTCTGTCACCATCTTCTGAAGAATCTCAAAAGGGACAGAGTTGAAATCACCTTTTATTAAAGACAGAAAGTCTGGAAATGTTCTCAAAACAGTGAGGAAGTCCTTGTGGTCACTGGATTTGGAAAGTCATGATAGAAATAAGCCCTTCTCTGCTAACAGAATGGACATGGAGACAAGGAGAGACTCTAGATATTTTTCTGTGCTGCAAGATAGTCTTTTGAAGGTTGTGCCAATCTGCTTTCCCTCTCTGAGCCTGCGTCCCAGTCTGTGAAATGGGCAGGACAAGATAGATGTGTGTGGAGACAACTGACAGAAAACTCCCCACTCTAGTCAGAACACCCAGCACGTGGCCCGGCTGAACCCAGGGCATGCTGACCCATCGTTCAACATTGCTTTGCCCTTTTTCTGATTTTCTCCTCACAGGAGCAGTTTATTGAGCTGTGCAAGACGCTGTACAACATGTTCAGTGAAGACCCCATGGAGCAGGACCTGTACCACGCCATCGCCACAGTGGCCAGCCTGTTGCTCCGCATCGGCGAGGTGGGGAAGAGGTTTTCAGTACGGCCAGGCAGGAAGCCCAGGGACGGTGCCCCTGAGGAGGATGAAGTGCCAGCCCCCAACCCCCCTCAGGATCCAACCCTGGAGCTTCAACCACCTGCTGCGGAAGATCCCCAGGCCAAAGCTGGTGGTGATACCCACCTTGGGAAGGCACCACAGGAAAGCCAGGTGGTGGGAGAAGGGGGTGGCGGCGAGGGGCAGGGATCCCCCTCCCAGCTTCTCTCTGACGACGAAACCAAAGACGACATGTCCATGTCCTCCTACTCAGTGGTCAGCACAGGCTCTCTGCAGTGTGAGGACCTGGCCGATGACACGGTGCTGGTGGGTGGGGAGGCCCGCGGTCCTGAGGCCACTGCTCGCTGTGGGGGCACTGTGGACACAGACTGGTGCATCTCCTTTGAGCAGATCCTGGCCTCTGTCCTAACAGAGTCCGTGCTGGTGAACTTCTTTGAGAAGAAGGTGGACATTGGACTCAAGATTAAGGACCAAAAGAAGGTGGAGAGGCAGTTCAGCACCTCCAGTGACCATGAGCAGTCAGGGCTTTCAGGCTGATGCCTCCACTAAATGGGGACTGGCTTCTCTTTCTAACCCCCACCCCTTTCTCTTTTCTCCCATTCTCCCCAGAAACAATGAGCTATTAAGTGGAAAAAATGCTGAACAGATACAGGTCAGACCCAGGCAGAGTCCCCCTTGACCCTCATGTACTGGTCCTTGCATGGTGTCCAAGGCTCTCTTGGCTCTGCCCCCTGTTTGCCCACTGCATCTGCGACTCACGTATGGCCAGGCCAAACCCTGTTTTCCACCCGTGGGTGCTGTCCTGCAGCTGCATGCTCCAAGAAGCCTATCCTGCAAACTGGTACCCGGTAGGATTACAAGCCTGTTGGGTACCAGTGTTGGGACCTTTGAGGTGTCTCCAGGAGCCCCTAGGCTGGAGCTCTCAGCTGAGGGACACAGGTGAGAGCCACACAGGTGTTACTCAATATTCTTTCAGCTTTTCCTCACCATTAACCTTAAAAGGTAAATCCCTCAGGTCCTGATATATTTCCTTGTATTCAGTTCAGTTGGCTAACAATGACACTGTGCTCAATGCCTTAATAAATCCCTGAAGGAACTAAAGCTGCTGTGTACAACCTTAATGTGACCTTCCACCATAGCCTGAGGACTTTGGCTTCTCCCCAATCAGGTATATGCTCAAGGTTCCAGACATTCATTCCCTTATGGGGGCTATTCAAGGCCACCAGGACAGGCACATGGAAAGTGCTGATGCAGGCAGGCAGGGCCTGTGCTGGCCTGTGCTGGCAGAAGCCCCAGCCTACTCCACAGGTCTAAGCAGCATGGTTCTGGGTATAGCAGGTGTGTGCTCAGGCCTGGGCTGCAGCCAGTATAGGTCAGGAGGTAGACTGTAGGGCCACAGGCAGTGGGCTGACCCCCAGCCTTGCAGCAGGAGTGTCTGCCCCACACACAGGGCTGCTCCTGCTTTTTAACGAAGAGATAATCTTTATTTAATGTAAGGTCTTTATTGAGGCATAATTTGCATACCATAAAATTCATTTATGTTCTAATACTATTTCTAGTAATTGATAATTATGCAGCCATCACTACAGTGCAATTTTAGAGTACTTCTATCACCCCAGCAAGACCCCTCCTGCCTACATGTGCCCAATCCCTATTCCCAGCCCAGGCAACCTCTAGTCTACCTTTTGCCTGTATAGATTTTATGACTGGTTTTTAAAATAACAACCTTTGTGGTTTTATCTTATTCACAACAGTTGAGTCACAGTCTCAAAGAATGCATCAAAACAACACCAGGGAAACTGAAGTATTTTCTGAGCAACAACAAAGTCATCAATCAGCATAATCTCTTTCCTAGTATTTACACAAACTGAATGGGTTTTACCACCAAGTAATTTCCAAGGATTCATATTAGAAAGACTGTGTTCTTGGCCACATTGAAATTAAATAAAGCTATACATAAAAACAACTTTATTTTAAAGCTATTTAAACTCCTTTGTCAGTTTAAAGTCTTAAATTGATTGATTAATTAGAAAGATTTTAATAACTTAGAATTTGATATATGTTTTATATACCATATATAAGTATAAACTTGAGAATATACCAGAGAAATTATAAAAAAGAGTATAAAAGGACTCTAGACCTTTTATGTGATTTTAAAAAATGCACAGTAGTATTATCATCTATCTCATTCATCCTGGCATAATATTAAAATGTCTAACAGCAGGAACAGTAAATTTTGTTTTGTTTTAAATATTTATTTATGCATATAAGAACTAGGGTGTAAGGCAAAGGGGTGGGGCAGGATGACAGGATTCACCAGAGACAGAGTGGGAAGCAGAACAGGCGGACTAACTGAAATACACTGCTGAGGGGAGCAGCAGGTAAGACAGGAGAGGTCTGTTGCACCATGTAGGTCACCTCCTTGGCTGGGGATCAAACTCATGTTGTAGTGGCTGCAGATAGCTTCCTAGTGCTACGACTTAACCCCTTCACTGCCAGGGAGGTCCCAAGAACAGTGAAATTAAACAATATATGGATAACAATTTTAAATGTATTTTTTACTCTATGAGTAAACATAACTATTTTTAAAATGCCTACCAATTTATATGTTGTCCCAAAGTATTCATCAGGTCATTCTAATAATCCCCCCCCCCCCAAAAAAAAATGTGCACATGAATTTTTAAAGAATTACATGTGTGTTTATTGCAGAAAGGAAGAAATGATCAAAAAGTCAAACAATTTTTCCTTGTATTGAAGACCACTACTCAGTATTTTGATGTCTTTTTTTTTTTTCTGTATTTATCTTTTTCAAAGTAGAACTCAGACTATATATGAAACTTCCATTCTTTTTCATTAAGCATAAACATCCTCTGCAGATGCCTTATACTCTCAGCCACAGTAATGCAAATATGTGGAAATAAATATTACCCAAATTATAAGAGACCATTGTCTTTCTCTGGTTGGTCTAAGATGATGAGGGAAGGCACAAAAATAGAGGAACTGACAGTCATCTGACCAGTGTCCTCACTGCTCTAGAGATGGCTTAGCTTGAGAGGCTGGTTGCTGGTGAGGTGATCACATACCATCTGGTTACTACAGGCAATATCACTCAGCAATAAGGGCATGTTGCTGGACAGTTTCATGGGGCAAATGTCACAGCATGTGATTACACAAGCTTAGAAGGCATGGCCAGCTGCACACCTCTGCTGTATAGTCCAGCCTTTCCCTCCTAGGCTGCAAAGCTGTACTGCCTGTTACTGTACTGAATACTGCAGGCAACTAAAACACAGTAGTATGTGTGTTTGTAACCCTGTGCATACAAGAGATACAGTACAAATGTGGCATAGAGCATAAAAAGTGGTACATCCATATAGGGCACTTACAGCAAGTGAAACTTGAAAGAATGGGAGTTGCCGTAGGTGAGTCAGTGAGTGGTAAGTAAATGTGAAAGCTGGGATGAGACTACACTACTGTAGACTTGGGAAACACTATTGGAATTAGGCTACTAAATTATCTTAAAAGTATTTTTCTTCAATAATAAATTTCAGCCTGGGGCCCTCCCATGGTGGCGCAGCGGGTTAAGCAACGCACTATGAAGCAGAACGCAGACACTGCAACACAAGTTCGATCCCTGCCGCCGACCAGAGAGGTGACCTACATGGTGCGGCAGACCTCTCCTGCCTTGCCCGCTGCTCCCCTCAGCAGTGTGTTTCGGTCGATCTGCCTGTTCTGTTCTCCACTCTGTCTCGTGGATCCTCGCACTTCTGGCCTGTACCCCAGTTCTTATATCAATAAAAAAATAAATCTTTTAAAAAAAAATAAACTTCAGCCTGTAAACTTTTTACTTCAAGAGCTTAATTTTTAAAGACTGACATATAACACTTTGGTAAAAACAAAACATACTGCACAGCTGTACAAAAATGCTTTTTTCAATATCCTATTTTTAATTTCTTTTTAACCTAAGAGGCAGGGCCTCCCTGGTGCCGCAGGGGGTTAAGATGCAGCACTACAAAGCTATCTGCAGCCACTGAAGCACTAGCCAGGGAGGTGAACCGCAAGGCACAGCAGACCTCTCCTGTCTCACCCGCTGCTTCCCTCAGCAGTGTATTTCAGTCACTCCACCTGTTCCACTCTCCGCACTCCTGGCATGTACCCCAACTCTTGTATTCATAAATAAATATTTTTAAAAACTATGATACAAGAATGTACACTAGCATAACTGCACAGGTTGGGACCATTGCTAGCACTGTCTTCCCTCCCTGGGAGACTCCTCAGGGGCAAGGACTTATATGGAGCGGTCATCCGGGATGACACTGCTTTGTGGAGTGACACTGCCTGAGGCCCTTGAAGCGGTGTTGCTCTTTTCAGAAATCGGTTCACATTATTTTGTTCTCATCGCAGATTTGCTTGTAAGTAGATAAAATACCATGAACATTCCTCTCTATTAATGAAAACCTTTTGCTGTTGAGGTTCATATTTTCAAACTTTTTAAGGAGCTTATTGAGGTCTGCAAAAGCTTCTGCCAAACCCCTTACTATGAATGTTCATTGGGGTTCTTTTGCTTCTCCCACAGTTTCCTTTTTTCTTGCCTCTTCTTCAGCTCTATGTTCCTGTTCTAGTTCCAACAACTCCCCATTAGTTCCTCAGGAACCACATCTAGGAGCTCCTCAATGTCATCCTCACCCAAAGTCAGGTTAAAATTGCTGGCCACCTCAACCACAGTCTTGTTGATTTTCACAACCTCATCCTTGGCAAATCCTTTGAACTCATGGGCAAACCTCTTGAGTGTCTTCTTCCATATACCACTCACACACTCCTTGGTGACAAGCTCCCCAAGCCCAAGCAAGGTTCTTAATGCAATCATAGGTGTTGTAATCCTTCCAGAATTGCAAATGTTTACTCATGCCCTCCTCAGTTACAGCAATAGCCTGGGCAAAGGTCCTCCTCAGGCAGAAGGCCTTAAATATTGCTATAACTCCTTGATCCATTGTTTGGAGGTGCTATTTGGAGGGAGAAACCTCACTTTGATATTGAGATGAAGATCTCCAATAAAAGGAAGATACCCGGGAGCATTATCAACAATGAGCAAAATTTTAAAAGATGTATTATTCTTCAAACAGCACTTCTCCATTTCACTGGTATAGCAATTCAGGAGGGCATCTTGGAAGAGGAGCTGGGTCATCCATGATTCTTAACTGCTCCTAAATAGTACATGGGCAGTGTGGGCTCACTGATATGCTTGAAGGCCTTAGGGTTCTCATGTGAGATCACAAAGGGTTCTAATTTGTAAACTGCAGCATTTTCCCAGGGCAAGACTGTTACCATGTCCTTAAAATTCTTGAAACCTGGCATTATTATGGTCTCCTTATGGGTGAAATTCCTTTCCGGCATCCATTTCTAGAATAAATAGATTTCATCTATATTAAAGATTAGTTCTGGCAAGTAATTTTCCTCCACAATCAGCTTGTCTAGAGTTTCCAAAAATATTTTCAGCCATTACATCAGCACACTCGCAGCCTCACCACTCCCTTTCACTTTATATAAAGAATAATGATTCTTGAATCACTAAACCACCCAGAGGTAACAATAAATTCAATATCTTAGTTAGATCCAACCTTTTCTTTCAACATCGCAAACAAACTTAGCTTTAGTTGTAATTGTCATGGTGATGAAAGGGATATGCTTCTGTGTCTGGTCTTAACTAGAAGTTTTTCCATATCTGAAATAGGCCCTTTTAGAATTTTTGTTAGTCTTATTGCTTTCAGTGAAGCAGATCCTTTAACAGCCTGCATCACTTCATTCTTGTTCTTCAGATGGTAGTAATGGTAGAATAAGACATGCCTGATTGGTGAGCAATAACCATCACTGATTTTCCACTTTCATAGTCCTTAATCACTTTTATTTTTGTTTCTAGGTCAGTCACTTAATGTGGCATGACTATATTCAGTCTCTTGAACATAACTTTTAAAATGAATTTTTTTCTAATATATACTTATTGTACAACATTTAAAAAGTAAAATATAACAAATTTTATTTATTTTTTTAAAGATTTATTTATTTATGCACACTAGAGCTGGGGTACAGGCCAGAGTCCAGGGAGGTGAGAGGATTCACCAGACAGAGTGGGGAGCAGAACAGTCAGATGGACCAAAACACACTGCCAAGGGCAGCAGAGGGCGAGGCAGGAGAGGTCTGCCAAGCCATGTGGGTCCCCTCCCTGACCTGCAGCAGGGATCAAACTTGTGCTGCAGTGGCTGTGGTTTGCTTCATAGTGCACTGCTCAATCCGCTGCGCCACCAGGGAGGCCCAAAATATAACAAATTTTAAATCATCAAAACCTTAACTCCTCACACCTCAAAGTAAATAATGCCTCTTTTTACATATTTGAAAATACGGACATTCTGTGATTTTGCCTTCCCAAAATACACGCTCTCATTTTCAGTTCAAACTCTTCAACAGACATGCGTGAAGTGCCATGCAAGCAATTCAGGAAACTCATTTCCATTTTTCATGTTACACTTCACAGGTACTAGTGTTATAGGTCAGGGAGAGGGGCACCCCAGAACCCCCAAACTTGCCCTCTTTGAATGGGTTCTGCCATCTGCCGCATTAAGACAAACATATAAGGCCTTTAATGGAAAGGAACTTTAATACAATTGGGGGGGGGGGTGTCTCTCACCCACATCTGTTTTAACCAGTCCAAGACCAAAAAGCAAGTGCAGTTTCTTCACATGTCCCTCAACTCCGCGTGCCTCCTCCAAGTCTCCTTGCTGCTCTCCATTCTGCTTCCTTCTTCCTCCCTTCCGTGTTTTCGTCCTCCTTTCTCCTCTCTCCAGCATCTTCTTATCCCTGCTCAGTTTCACCCACTTAGGGCAGGCCGGAATTCTGGAACTTTCCATTTTTCTGGGGACCACCCTGTTACACTAATGCATAAATAATAAATTTGGATGATTCAGATTATTCTATTAGGATAGCAGTAAGATTGCTTACCACAATGGTTTTTCCATTGTACCGTTCTATCAGCATCCTGTAAGAAGGGGTCCTTTCTCAGGGCCTCCCACCTGGTGGCGCAGCGGGTTGAGCGCCGCTCTCTGTGAAGCATCTGCAGCACAGAAGCATGAGTTTGATCCCCGGCCAGGGAGGGGACCCACATGGCCTAAGAGATCTCTCCTGCCTCGCCCGCTGCTCCCCTCAGCACTGTATTTCAGTCGGTCTGCCTGTTCTGCTCCCTGCTCTATCTCTGGTGAATATTCTCACCTCCCGTGACTCTGGCCTGTACCCCTGCTCTTGTGTGTATAAATAAATCTTTTTTAAAAAAAAGAAGAAGAAGGGGTCCTCTCTCACCACATCCTTGCCAGGACTTGGTGTTAGAATTTTAGCAAGATGTTTATTCTGTAAGGCGCTGGCTTGGTGGCGTGGACTTTTGGATGAGACAGAGGGGTGCAATACTTCTCCAGCACAGAGAGACTTGCTCTTCCATCTTCCAAAATGGGCTGGTACTGGGGGCTTTTTCTTGGATGCTGCCAGAGGGATTGGTTTTTCTTTTCTGCTCTTTCGACTTCAGGCCTGTTTTCCCGGACGCTTCGGCATGGAAGGTTAACTGACCACCTCCGCCCAGACGTGCTGCCCATTCCAACCACGGATCTGAAGGAGTGGGCCGCCAACTCCCTCTCCGCAAACAGAAGCAGAGGGACCAGTTTCCGAACTCTGCGCGGCGTCTGAAGGTGGTCCTTGCAACTTCTATCTCCCCCGCCATCCCCACAGAAACGCTGGCTTAGGAAAGGCGAGCGTCAGACGGCGAGTCATTGACTTGGCTGACGCAAATGCAAGTCCGAACAGCTAACTCCACAGCAGAGGGAGCGCCTAAGTACAGCGTCGCCAGGATTTCCTGCCTCTGCCGCGAGAGGCGCGGCGGCTCCCGGGGCCTGCGGGGGCGGGCCTGGAGCGCAGGGCGCACGCGCCTGCTAGGCGCTTCCGGGGTCAGGCGGAACCTGGTCGCCCGCGGGCCGCTTGGGGTGTGGGGCGCGGGCTGAAGGACTGGCCGGCGGGCAGTGCTCGCGGCTCGCTCCGTGACGGCGGAGGCAGCGATGACGCCTACTCAGCAGGCTAGGGTACTGCGGTGCTGCTACTGCCGCCTCTTCCAAGTGCACCAGGTGGAGCGGGCACTGGCCTCCCCTCCCCTCTTCCTGGCGCGAAAACGGCAGGCGGGTCGCGGGGGCCTGGGGGAGCCTGGGGGAGCAGCCGTCCGGACCTCTTCTCGCAGGGCCGGTCCCCGGGGTTGGCCCCCATCTAGTGCATTTGAGTGGACAGGAGACGATGACTGATTACGAGTGGGTGGTATTGATCGCCGTATAGAGCGTCGTTTTGGCTTGGTCGCTGCTAGGTTCGTAGAAATCTGTTAATGGCACTCACGAATGCGGCCTCGTCAGTTCTAGCATGTAGTTGGGAAACCAGGTCGAGACAGCCTCGGGTTTGCAAAGCCTAGCTCCCAGAGTAGCATTTTCTCAATTTAAATGCGAGGGAGGGCGCTTTTAAAACTCAAACTCGATAGCTCTCAGTGGTTCTGTCTGCGTGGCGATGGACTCCACCCACGCTCCCCAAAAGCGTGAAAAAATAGTTGGTGTTTCTGAAACATTGCTACCCTAACTTACAAAGCATAACACAGGGGATGACACGTAACATGTTCTCTTCTAGATCTTACTCCATCTCGGTGCTTAATATCACCTAACGCAGCTGTCGACTTCTGATAGTCCCCTCCTCTTTGTCTGCTGTTCTCTTGCGTCAGGAAAATTTGAATAGCATCAAATGTCTTTAACATGGCTGTCTGTTTGAAAATCCGTGAAATGCAGGGTACGCTCCTGTAAGCCTGCTGAGAGTTTGAACGGGCAGTTCTAGGGGCTCAGAAACTTTTTATTTACCACGTTTTGGGGACTGTGTTCTAGGAGTAGAGAATAAATGGGAATCATCGCCGTATATAAACTGTTACATGTGGGTAATATAGTGCATGCTCTTTTGGTCATTTTCACCTGCAGGAAGTAATTTGAAACCAGAGGGTTTAGCGAATCAACCTTTAATTGCAAGCAACCAGGCAGTTTCACACATTCGATTTCAACAACTTCTGAACTAGATATCATTCTCATTTTGCAGAGATGAGACTACTGGAATCCAGGAAATTATCTTCTAAGCTGCAGAGACAGGGTTATCCCATTGCAAAACCCCTGTTACTCACACTGTCTCTTTCAACTCCCAGAGCTGCCAGATACCAGTTATTGTGTGTCCTTCCAGACCTTTTATTTTTTTGCCCAGTGCATCTCTTAGGTGCATATGTCCCTATAGAAAACACACATTATTTTTATGGTGTTTGAAGATAGATACTGAGAAGTGAAACTGCTAGTCATAGGGTATACACTTGCTTATCCTAAGAATCTGTTTGGGTCCTCCCCTCAGAACCTTAATGGGTCTTTATAATCATATTAATTTTTACTAATCAGTCTAGACACATTTGTGATGTTAAGTATGCTGTTTCATTCCATTCTTTGAAGAACCTATGGTGCCCACTGGTAATATTTTCTGTGTAGTTATAAATGAACTCTTCCATCACCTTCCTAACTAGATATTTGCTTATATAAAATCTTATTAATTTTGAAATTAATATATCTTTGAAATTAATTTCAAAATCTTCAAAGATATATTTTGTAGCCAGCCACTGTATTAGGTTATCTTACTGCTTTTAGTAGTTTTCCAGAAGATTCTCAAGTTCTCAAGGTTAAAAAAATCATAATCTATAAATATTGCTTTTCTATTCTTTCCAGTCTTTATACCTCTTAATACTTTTTCCAATTCCACTGCTTAATATATTCAGAAAAAAATGGTAACAGTGGAAATCATTGGCTTGGTCTTGCTTTTCATGGGAATGCTTGTAGGGATTATCCACCGTTAGAGCTAAGGAGGTATAGGTAGGGTATTTTATCACAATAAGAGCCCATCTAGTCACAGCAGAAATCAAAATTGTTATAGGTTTATTTTTGAGGACAACAGGAGATAGAACTCAAACCCGATTTTGTTCTATATGGATAGTCATTTTTCCAGGTACCACTTATTAATTATCTATTCTTTCCTCTTAAAATACCATCTTTTTTCATGATATATGCAAATATTGAATCATTATATTGTATACCTGAAACTAATTGCCAATTATACCTCGATTTTTTAAATGCCACTAAATTTTCATACATATGTGTTAGTTTATTTCCAAACTACTCTTTTCCACTTTTAAAATAATTTCTGATCTATTTCTGCCTATTTTAAATAATTAAGCCATATTTTTGAAATTTCATTATAGGTGAAAAAGAGTCTGAAATGGACATGCAAAGCTTGTGGGGAGAAACAGTCATTTTTGCGGGTGAGTCCTGGAAAATGGCTTTTAAAACGCTTATGGGGAAACAGGTGAGACCTACCCAACAGAGGGTGTTTCTCATTGAGCCCCTGAATTCCACTGTTGGGATCAAGTTCAGTAGATAGAGACCTCCTGCTCCCTAGGCTCTTCCTTCAGGAAGTGAACTGCATGAATAGTGCCTGCAGGGTACCTTCATTTATTTTCTTCATTCAGTGAGTATTTATTGAATGCCTCCACATGTAAGAATAGGGGAACAGTGGAATATAAGACCCTTGTCATTCTTGCCTTCACAAATCTATTCTTGGAAAAGGGGAACAAGAACTGATACACACACCCCCACTCACACACACACACACACAATTGCTTGATTGATTGCTGCCTTTATTAGTTTTATTCTCTTTTTTTTAAGATTTGTTCATTTATGCATACAAGAACTGGGGTATAAGGCAGAGGTGCAGTGAGTAAGGGAATTCACCAGAGAGAATGGGGAGCAGAACAGGCAGATCTACTGAACTATACTGCTGAGGGGAACAGTGGGCAAGACAGGAGAGGTCTGCTGCGCCTTTAGCTCCCTGGCTTTTGGGGCATTGAACTCATGCTGCAATGACTGGCGATAGCTTGATAGCACTGTGTCTTTAACCCTGCACCACTAGGGAGGCCCTATATCAGTTTTATTCTTATGTCTTTATAGAAAATGGCAAAGAAATCACAGCTTTAGAATATCTAGAAGTTACTACAGATGCACATTGTAAACAACTCTACCAAGTTTCTTTTTTGTTTCTCTATGTACATTATTTACAAAACAGAGGCTGTGATTTTATTTATTTACTTTTTTTTACTTCCAGGCTTTTATATCTGCCATTTCCACTACCTGAAATATTTTTGTACCTTCCATCACCCTCACTGCCACTCTTCTTTCACTACATCCGTTTGTCCCATTTCCTCCATACCTCCTCCCAAACTCCTTAGCCTTAGAGTCCTCACGGTGTTTACTGATTTTGGTAGGTGTTGTGCATTATCCAGTTGAACACTATCTAAATGTCTAATATTTGTTTTCTGTCCTTCTATCTTGCTTTACTAAATGTTATTCTCATACTCCCTCTATTTTAATGCAAATACCTGCATGTCATCCTTTATGGATGAATAGTACTCCATGGCATTGATATACCACATCTTCTTGATCCAGCTGTCTGTCAATGGATATTTACACTGCCTTCATTCCTAACTATTATAAATAATACTGCTATGATCAATGTGGAACATATGATTTTTTGTGTTGTTAGTATCATAATCTTTAGATAAGTACCCAAAGGTGGGCTTGGTAGGTCATACAGTATTTCCATTTTTATAGTTTAATATAAATCCATATCGCTTTCCATAATGATAGCACCAATTTACATTCCCACCAACAGTGTAATAGGGCTCCTTTTTCTCCATGCTCTCTTTAGCACTTACTATTGGAGGTCTTTATATATATATATATATATATAAAATAAAACATTATTGTTCATTTTTCTCATGTGTAGTACCCATAATAGCCCCACCACCAATTCACCCATAAACCATCACATAGTCCCTTGTGCTCTTCCTACCTGCTGGTTTGATCCCTCCCCCTCCCCTGCAGAATGTCTCCAATTTATAGTTGTCTACTAGTTTTGGTTATTCATTTTTTTTTCTGACCCTTATTTGGTTCCCCTATATTGGCTCCCCTATAAGTGAAACCATTTTATGTTTTTTTCTTTTTCCTTATGGTTTATCTCACTGAATATAATCTCTTCCAGCTCTATCCATGTTGCTATGAATGGCGTAAGTTCATCTTTTATGCTCAGTAGTATTCCATTGTTTATATATACACCACATCTTTTTAATCCACTCATCTGTTTTGGGGTGTTTAGGTTATTTCCTTATCTTACCTATTGTAAATAGTCCTGCAGTAAACATAAGGGTGCAGCTATCCTTTTGAAGTAATGTTTTTGTGTTCTTTGGGTAGATTCATAGGAGTGGGATTGCTGGGTCATATGGTGGCTCCATTTTAAGTCATTGGAGGAACCTCCATACAACTTTCCATAGTTGTTAGACAACTTTGCATTCCCACCAGCAGTGTAGGAGAATTCCTTTTTTTCCACATCCTCACCAGCATGTCTTGTTGCCAGTTTTTTAATATGTGCCATTCTCACTGGTATAAAATGGTATTTCATTGTGGTTTTGATTAGCATTTCCCTAATTATAATTGATGTTGAACGTTTTTTCAGAAATCTGTTGGCCATTTGCGTTTCCTCTTTGGAGAACTGTCTTTTTAGCTCTTCTGCCTTTTTTTGACTGGATTGTTTACTTTGCTTTTGTTGAAGCATGTGTGTTCTTCATAGATATTTGTGGTCATTCCTTTATCAGTTGTATGAAATGCAAGAATTTCCTCCCAATCAGTAGGGTGTTTCTTTGTTTTGGTAAAGTTTTTTTTGCTGTGCAGCTTTTTAGTTTGATGTAATTCCAGCTGTTTATTTTTTCCTTCACTTTGTTTGCTTTGGGAGCTAAGTCTTTAAATATCTTTCTAGGATATATGTCATGTAGTGTTTTGCCTATATTTCCTTACATATATTTTATGATTTCAGGTCTTATGTTCAATTCTTTTTTTTCTGCGTGGTATGAGGTAGTGGTCTAGATTTTATATGTGGTAGTCGAGTTTTCCCAGCACTATTTATTGAACAAACTGTCCTTGTTCCATTGCATATTCTTTGTGCTTTTGTGAAAAATTAGTTGTCCATATATGTGTGGCTTTATTTCTGGGTTTTCTGTTTGATTCTATTGGTCTGTGTGTCTGTTTTTATTCCAGTACCACACTATTTTATTATGACTTTGTACTATAGTTTGAAATCTGGTCATGTGGTACCTCCATTTTCCTCATTTTTAGTTTGGAGAGCTTTGGCTAATCAAGGTTTTGTGTGGCTCCATATGAATTTCATCAATATTTGTTCTATTTCTTTGAAGAAAGTCATTGAGATTTTTATCAGGATTGCGTTGAATCTTTAGATTGCTTTTGGTAGGGGGACCATTTTAATAATGTTGATTCTTCCAATCCATGAGCAGGGGATATCTTTCCATTTTATGTCTTCTTCTGTTTCTTTTTTTTTTTTTTTAATTTTTTAAAAGATTTATTTATTCATGCACACAAGAGCTAGGGTACAGGCCAGAGGTGTGAGTGGTGAAAGGATCCACCAGAGACAGAGCGGGGGGCAGAACAGGCAGACTGACTGAAAGACACTGCTGAGGGGAGCAGTGGGCAAGGCAGGAGAGGTGTGCTGCGCCATGTGGATCACCTCCCTGGCCTGCGGCAGGGATTGAACTCATGCTGCAGTAGCTGCGGTTTGCTTCACAGTGCGTTGCTTAACCCACTGCGCCACCAGGGAGGCCACTTCTTCTGTTTCTTTTTAACAGTGTTTTATGATTTTCTTTGTATAAGTCATTTACCTCCTTTGCTAGGTTTATTCCCTGCTATTTGATTTTTTTTTTGTTCTCAATTATAAATAGCATGGTTTTCTTAATTTCTTCTTCAGATTGATTGATTTTTATGTGTGATTTTTTTATCCTGCTACTTTTAATTTTTTAAAAGATTTATTTATTTATGCATACAAGAACTGGGGTACAGGCCAGAGGTGTGGCGGGGGGGAGAGGATTCACCACAGAGAGCGGGGAGCAGAACAGGCAGATCAACAGAAGTACACTGCTGAGGGGAGCAGTGGGCACAGCAGGAGAGGTCCGCCGCACCATGTGGGTCCCCTCCCTGGCCGGCAACAGAGATCGAACTCGTGCTGCAGTGGCTGCGGTTTGCTTCATAGTACGTTGCTTAACCCACTGCGTCACCAGGGAGGCCCTGGTTTATTATTTTAATTAGTTTTTCTGTAGAGTTTTTATGGTTCTCTATGTTTATTATAATTTCATCTACAAATAGTGATAGTTTTACTTCTTCTTTCCCTGTTTGGATTCCATGTATGTCTTTCTCTTGTCTTATTGCCTTGGCTAGGACTTCTAGGGTTGTATTGAAAATAGTAGTGAGAGTGGCTGTCCTTGTCTTATTCCAATCTTTTTTTTTAAAGATTTATTTATTTATTTATGCATACAAGAACTGGGGTATAGGACAGAGGTGTGGAGATGGGTGAGAGGATTCACCAGAGACAGAGTGGGGAGCAGAACAGGCAGATTGAAATACAGTGCTGAGGGGAGCAGCAGGTGAGGCAGGAAAGGTCTGCTCTGCCATGTGGGTGAGCTCCCTGGCCTGGGATTGACCTTGTGCTGCAGTGTCTGCAGCTGCTTCATAGTATGTGGCTTAATCCCTTGCGCCACCAGGGAAGCACCTTGTTCCAGTCTTAAAAGAAAGGCTTTCAGCTTTCATCATTGAGAATATTGTTGGCTGTGGGTTTATCATATATAGTATTATGTTAAGATATGTTTTTTCTATCCTGAGAATTTTGAGGGCCTTCATCATAAATGGCTTGAACTTTGTCGAATGTTTTCTCAGCATCTATAGATAGGATCATATATTTTTTTTCCTTTTGTTGATGTATGGATTACATTAATAGAGTTTCAGTCGTTGAACCATTCTATGTCCCTGGTATAAATCCCACTTGGTCTTGATGTGTTATCCTTTGATTCATTGTTGGATTCTGTTGGCAAAATTTTATTGAGGATTTTTGCATTAGTGTTCATTAGGGAGACTGGCCTGTAGGTTTCCTTTTTTGTGTAGTCTTTGTTTAGTTTTGGTATTAGTGTAATGTTGGCTTCAATAAGCATATTTGGTAGTATGCCTTCTTTCTCAATTTTTTGAAAGAGTTTGTGTAGGATAGGCACTAGGTCATTTCTGAATGTTTGGTAGAATTCCATTTGTGAAACCTGTTGGAGGTCTTTTAAATATATACTGTTCTCATGGATGTGAGATGGAATATCTTTGAGGTTTTAACCTGTATATCTTTTACTGGAAGCAATGATGATGAACATTTATCCATATGGTTTCACATGGCCATATTTGGCCCTCTGGTTAGCCTGTTTGGTGAATTGACTTTTCATATCTGCTGACCACTAATTGTTTGCTTTCTTATTGTTGAATTGTGTGATATAATATATAATCTCTTATATATTATGTGGTTATCACATTCAATATTGAGGTCTTCTCTTTTGCTGTATAAATGCTTTTTAACTCAAGGTTATCCCAATCGTTTATTTTTGGTTTTATTTCCCTTGCCACAGGGGTCAAGTCACCGAAAACATCTTTATCATTGATGTCATGGAACATCATTGCCAATGATTTCTTCTGTATATTTTTTGTTGCAGGTCTCATATCTAAATCTTTAATCCATTTGGAGTTTATTTTTTTGCATATAGGGTTAGTGAGTAATCCAGTTTCATTCTTTTTTCTGTGACTTTCCAATTTTTCCATCACCACATATTAAAGAGACTATCCTTTACCCATTGTGTGGTCATAGCTGCTTTATCATAGATTAGGTACTACTATGTATGTGGATTTATTTCTATTTATTTAAGTTCTGTTCCATTAATCCATGTGTTTTTGTACCAATATCATGTTGTTTTTACTACTTTTGCTGTATAGTACAGCAAGTAACATAAAGCCAGGTAACATAATACCACCCATTCTCTCCTTTTTTCTCAGAGGCCTTTTTTAGTTCCAAATAAATTTCAGTATTTTTTGTTCAATTCCTTGAAAAATATTGCTGATGTTTTAGTGGTTATTGCATCAAATTTAAATAGAATTTTAGGAAAGATGGTATTTTTTTACTATATTGATTCTACCCATCAGTGAGCACAGGACATTCTCCCATTTCCCTTTGTTGTTATCTAAGGCATTCAACATAACATCTTGTAGTTCTCCTTGTTTAGGTCTTTTACCTCGTTAGTTAGGTTAATTCAAGATATTTAATTCTTTTTGAAGCAATTATAAGTAAAGCTTTTTTCTTAATTTATTTTGCTTTTTGTTCATAGAATATAAAAAGGCTATGGATTTTTGTATGTTGATTTCGTATGTTGATTTTGCTATATTCATCTGTTATTCTTGTTTTTCAAAGATTTATGCATTCAAGAGCTGGGATACTGGCCAGAGGTACACGGGGTAAGAGGATTCACCAAAGACAGAGTGGGGAGCAGAACAGGAAGATGGACTGAAATACACTGCTGAGGAGAGCAGTGGGTGAGACAGGAGAGGTTTGCCTCACAATGAGGGTCACCTCCCTGGCGAGGAATTGAACTTGTGCTGTAGTGGCTGTGAATAGCTTCATAGTGTGGTGCTTAACCCCTTGCACCCCTGTTGTTTTTTAAATAACCTTTTGATGTAGTCTTTAGAGTTTTTATATATAATATCATCTGCAGATAGTGATGGTTTTACTTATTCTGTTCTGACTCAGATTACTTTTATTTCTTATAAAGGTATGTCTTATAGCTCTAGTCAAAATCTCTAATACTGAATTAAACAGAACACACACATAATGTAAAACTGGACTAAGCACAATGAAAGGAAAGTATAGAAACTTATAAGAAGATAACTAGTAAATCAGACCCTGCTGGAGGTGGACAGATAGCTTTTGGTGGATGCAGGGGTGTGAGTACTCTTATTTAGCCTATATTTTTCAAGTCCATACCTATTAACTCATTGATCTTTTTAATACCACAAACTTGTCCTGCTTTATTTGCCTCATCAAGCCCCTCACCTGCTCTGGCCCTTTATGCTACCTCTTCAACCTCACCTCATCATTCTCCTTCAACTATAGGGACCTTTCTTTCAGACCTTGAAATAATCTAGATCTTAGAGTCTTTATGCCCATTATTGGGGCTACCCCTCCCTCTTGTCTTCATCCAGATAGGACAGTATGCTCCAGTGTGTTTATGTGCATATTTTCCATCTTAGGCTACACATTCCATGAGACCAGAGGCTTTGCCTGTGTTATTTACTGTTATGCTGTCCTCAGCACTTAGCTTAGTGCCTGGCACATAATAACTGTTCAGTAAATTGAATGAATGAATGACCAGTCTCACGCTGATGGGCAGTTGGGTTGATTGTCATTTTTTTTTTTTTAAAGATTTATTTATTTATGCATACAAGCACTGGGGCACAGGCCAGAGGTGTGTGGGGGGGTGAGAGGATTCACCACAGAGAGCGGGNAGCAGAACAGGCAGATCAACAGAAGTACACTGCTGAGGGGAGCAGCGGGCACAGCAGGAGAGGTCTGCCGCACCATGTGGGTCCCCCCCCTGGCCAGCAGCAGGGATCGAACTCGTGCTGCAGCGGCTGAGATCTGCTTTGTAGTGCGTTGCTTAACCCACTGCGCCACCAGGGGAGGCCCTTGATTGTCATTTTAATCATTTGTAAGAGTTCTTACAAATACTTCTTTCTTCACTTGACCAATTATTTCCTAAGGACAAAACCCTAGAAGTTAAATTGCTTTTTTAGAGAATATCTTTTCATCAAGTTTCTTTTATCTGCACATCATAGAAAAATAACACACTTTAGAATGACTTCTACAAAATTAAAAGTGTGCTGGCAAGGTAATGATTATCTTGAGGGATTTAATTCATCCTTGCCCCCTTGAAGAACTATCCCTAAAGAGCTGCCAACAGTGCAGGCACCATCTCTTCATCCCCTTCTCCCCTCACACATTTTCTACATACAGCTTCGTCACCTCTCCCTGATTCTTTCCCTTCCCTTACACCCGCTTCCTAGACAGTCCCTACTAATGCACTCTCCTCCTGGACATAGAATCTCATTTCCAACCAACGAAATAGCAGAGTTCCAATCATAAACTCCTGGGTGAAGCAATCTGATTGGCCCAGTTGGCTAAGATGTCCAGTCAATAAGGGTGATTGGGGGTGGGGCTGGTCAGGCAATCAGGGCCTATACTGAGTCCCAGCCTGAGAGTGAGTCATTGTGAAGAAGACTCATGAGCGAGGCACTTTCCGTAGTGTTGCTGTGTACTCTACATGTTAGTATTTCTGAATTCTCCTTGAGGAGGCTTTGTTTTCCTTCCAGCACCCCCATGCATGTGCAGTGTTGTATGACTTAAATGGTTATCCAGGCTACAACAACAAAGAGACACCGAAATTGTGGCAGCTTGACATGTCAGTTGTTTCTCTGCTCTTTTAACACTTCTGGAAGGATTGAGTTCCCTGGGGTCACTGTCTTTAGTGTGGTCATTTGGAGATAGAGACTCCCATTATCTTGAGAGGGTCTGTTATAACCTAAGGCTTGTCTCCTGTGTCCCCACAACTAGTGAAAGAAGCAGTAGCACAGAAGAGCACCCAGGAGACTTTCAGGGGCCTGGTCTGGAAGTACCCCATATTCCACTGGAAAAAACTTAGTCTCATGGCCACACCTGCATGTGGCCACCTGCACACCACACACTTCCATGACTGCAAGGAAGACTGGAAAACATAGTCTAGTCTGTGCCCAAATAAGAGGAGCATATGTCTTAGTATTTAGCCAACAGTTTCTGCATGCAGGAGAGTTTAGTCATGCTACTAGGTTATCATTCTTTTTAAACTTTATCATTCCTGTCTCCTTTCCTTTAAAGTGTGATTTCACAACCCTTGAATCCACTAAAATTGCTTGTGTTGAAGTTAGTAATCATCTCCACATCGCTACAATCAATAGCTAGTTCTCAGCCTTCTAGTGACTAGTTATTGGCCACATCTGTCACAGGTTGTCTCTTCCTCCTCTTTGAAACATTGTCTTCATGTGGACTTCTAGTCATCTTGACCTGGTTTTTCTCCCATATTCTTGGATACATTTCATTTCTTTACTAATTTTGTCCTATCACCTTAACTTCTAAACATCACAGTGCTCTGGAACACAGGGTTTTTTTTTTTTTTTACCGCTTCTGTATCATGCCATTCCATTATTGATCTGAGATGATATCATCTGAAAACTCAGAATGTCTTTCTCAGACCTGGGCTTGTCCTTGGACTCATCTGCTCTCTCACCCACTCAGCTTTCCCAAAGCTACTATGTCCAAAACAGAAGAAGCCCTTCCCCCTCCTCAGCCCCCACCAGCTCTTCCATAGTTGTCTCTGTCTCTTTAAGTGCCATATCCCTTTATCCTTGTTTGAGTATAAACCTTGAAGTCATCCCTGCCTCCTCTTTTTCGTTCATACTCTTCCTCCATCCCATCAGCAAATTTTGTCAGTTCACTGTTGGAACATACCCAGATTGACCACTGCTACATGGTGGCCTGGGCAGCCTTCTTTCTTCCCTCAGCCTCTTGACTGGCCCACCTGTCTGCAGTACAGTCTGCCTCAGCATCACAGCCCCGGGTACTACTAACATAATGTGCCGGATCATGTTGCTCCCTGCCCAGGTCTCCAGGTTAGAGCAAACCCGTGATCTTACAGACAGGGCCAGTTTTAGGGGCTCAGGACAAAGTGAAAATATTTAAAAGCAGGGAAAAGTACTGTTAAAGGGACTAAAATGTTCTTTCCTTTCTTTCATTATCTCTCTGTTTTAATGATGTCTCTTAGTGATTATTTAATGTCTTACTAAGTAAAAAAAAACTAACATTTAAATTATGAGCATGAATTTTACAGTTTATCCTTATATATAACTCCAGTTTAAATACAGCAAGCATTTAGTACATACATGGAACAAATATGGAATGAGAATACGGAGTATAAATGTGGAATTGTTAAATTTACACAATTTGTATTTTGCAGCTCATACATACCTGTGTATTTCATTCTTACCAGGACAGTCAAACATTTTTACTTCACTTCTTGATACCCACAGACTCCCCACACTACGTATACTCAGCTCACTGATGAATAAGGAGGGTCTGAGAGGAAAGGAACTGTGGGTTACCTTGTCTTTCCCTTACGTTTTTGTTCACCATTTTCAGCGTGACTGGGTATTCTAGGGAAGTAACATTGGTTGTTCATGTTTTTTAGAATACCCTTGGCTTTTTTCTACATCTAAAGCAAATTATATTCTAGTAGGAAGTCTTTCCACACGCTCAGGTATAGATTGCACACACTTGCTGTTTACACTCAGAGTCTAACTGAACTCTTAAGATTGGAAGTCCACTTGTGGTCTGTGCTCCTAGGCCTTCAAGAAAGCTATGTGTAGAAGGGGTAGCGCAGAGCTGTGGGCATGGCATGTGAGGTGTGTGTATCTCCTCACTTACATGCACTCCATTGTCCCATCAGATGTCATTTACACAACAGCAGTTCAAAGGTAAGATTAGAAGGATTTCTAGTCCATTTCCTCATGGCAACTGCAGAGCAAGACTCATGCCCATGAGGTTGACTCTGCATATAAGACCAGTGCTCTCAAAATTCATCTCCTGCCATCGTCCCCCTAGATTCTTCAACTCCAGTCACACAGCCTGCTTATTGTTCCTCCAGAATGCCAAATTTGGAGCATTTTGTATTCAATCCCCTTTCATAGCTTCTGCTGAATATTCTCTCCCAGGTATCTATGTGCTTTGCCCCCTCATGTCTTTCTGTTGGCTGTACCTTACTGCTCTATTCCTTAATGACCTTGAACATCCAATATAAAACTCTCTACTCTGTACCCACTCTACCCCCTTGCCTCACCTTGCTTTCCTCAGTAGCACTTCTCACCATCTGATGGCCATCTTACATGTTTGTTGTCTAGTCTCCTGTCACTAGAATGTGGATGCCATGGTGACAGTGATTTTTGTCCATGCTTTTATTATATTGTCCTTACCTAGCCTAGGGCCTGGCATAGAAGAGTTTCTCAGTAACTATTTATTGAACAAATGAGTAACTGTGAAGTAAAGGTAATTTTGGGGCTTCCCTGGTGGCATAAGGGGTTAAGATGCAGCACTATGAAGCTATCCACAGCCACTGCAGCACTTCCAGCCAGGGAGGTGACCCACATGGTGCAGCAAACCTCTCCTGTCTCACCCGATACTCCCCTCAGCAGTGTGTTTCAGCAGTCTACCTGCCTATTCTCCCCATTCTGTCCCTAGTGAATCCTCTCACTGCCCCACACACACACAAACCTCTGGCTTGCACCCCAGCTCTTATATGCATAAATAAATAAATCTTTTTAAAAAATAAAAAGTTATTTTATTTTGTACACCCTAGGTTATTAGATGTAGATATCATTTCCCATATTTATTGGAAATTTGTGTTACTTCTCTTCTGAATTTCTTGTTCATAGTCACTCGCCATTTTGTTTTTGTTTTTTTTAAAGATTTATTTATTTATGCATACAAGCACTGGGGTACAGGCCAGAGGTATGGAGGGGTGAGAAGATCCACCAGAGACAGAGTAGGGAACAAAACAAGCAGATCAACTGAAGCACACTGCTGAGGGGAGCAGCAAGTGAGACAGGAGAGGTCTGCTGCACCATGTGGGTCGCCTCCCTGGTTGGGGATCGAACTTGTGCTTCAGTGGCTTCATTTTGCTTGATAGTGTGTTGCTGAATCCATTGTGCCACTAGGGAGGCCCCTCACTAACCATTTTGTATGGGGTTTTGGGTTGAATATGACTGAGTTCAGGATGTTAGTGGGCAACCAGATAACCAAAACTATTAGTTCCTGAGAGAGTTGGTAAATCATTCCAGAAACAGCAACAGTTCTTACTTAGGATTTCTTGGGACTTGAAAAGAACCACGTTAGCCTCCCTGAGGTGCATTGCTATTTCTCAACATTTTGTCAGCATTTTTTTTTTTTAAAGATTTATTTATTTATGCATACAAGCACTGGGGTACAGGCCAGAGGTGTGTGTGGGGGGGTGGGTAAGAGGATTCACCACAGACAGAGCAGGGAGCAGAACAGGCAGATCAACTGTGAAGTACACGGCTGAGGGGAGCAGCGGGCGAGGCAGGAGAGGTCTGCTGCGCCATGTGGGTCCCCTCCCTGGCCGGAGGCAGGGCTTGAACTCATGCTGCAGTGGCTGCAGTTTGCCCCACAGTGTGTTGCTTAACCCACTGCGCCACCAGGGAGGCCCCTTTGTCAGCATTTTTAAAATTTAATACATTTCTCCTCGTCAGGCTTATGGTGAGGGATCTGCTGCTGACTGTAGATGCCATGTCCAAAAATTAAATCTGCTGCAGGGACAGAGTTCAGAGATGTCACTGAGGTAAGTTATTTTAGTGGGGCGTGATTCTCTTGCCCTGTTTTTCTCTTAAGTTGATAGTATATAAATAATGAAGAAATCACTTAGATTTTCATGTCTTACAATTATTAGATGTCTTGAACAATATTCCCACTAAAAATGTCATCTACAATATTTTAAATGCACGAATGACCAAAAATTAAATAAATTAATAAATAAATAAATAACTCTCAGAGGCCAAAAAAGAAGCAAAAGCCAAAATCCAAACTAAGTACCTAGGCTTCTAGTACAGTTGATGCATGAGACCCTGGAGCTTCCATTTAGACAGTTGAATAGGTGATGGATACTAATAACAAGTTCAGAGTTTGTTCAGTGTGAGATCTGTGGGAGACCATCACAAAACTGAGTTCCCAAAGGACTACACCCCCCAGTGCATAAATGAAATCGAAATATATCTACCTGGTGAATTCAATGTAGTATGTACAGATGTTGATTTACAATGATGCACACCTGAAACTTATGCAATAGTATAACATAATGGTATTTTACTAAAAAATTTAAAGGGAAAAAAATGCACCCACTACAGATAGGGCGCCTTTCTGTTGATCTTGACACTGACTAAAGAGGGGAAGTGTCTCCCTCAGATGTTATTAGCACAAGGAAACTGCCACATGCCTTTTCAACCTTTTACTTGCACTGATGACCAATCAATCAATAAATAAATAAATAACTCTCAGAGGCCAATAAAGAAGCAAAATCCAAAATCCAGACTAAGTACCTAGCTCAAGCTCAGAATTCATTTTTAAATTATCCTAGGAAGCAGAGCTCCTCTATGCAGCTATAAGTTTTCAACCCACGCCTGATAGAATCCCTACAGATAAAATTCAAAGCAGCATATACTCAGTTAAAAGTCATTAAACATTTGAGGATCCATGTTATAATTAAACTGCTAAAAACTAATGATAAGGAAAGAATAGTAAAAGGGTCCATAGGAAAACAAGTTACATGTAAGGGAACTCCAATAACATTACCTGCAGTTTCTCAGTGGAAACCTTGTAGGCCAGAAGGGAATGGCATAATAAAAGTCCTGAAAGAAGGAAATTTGCAACCAAGAATATAATACTCTGCTAGACTGACACTCAGAAATGGAGCCCGTATAGTCACAGGAGACCTCTCTTGTCTCACCCGTTACTCCCATCAGCAGTGTTTTTCAGTCAGTCTGCCTGTTCTGTTTCCCACTCTGGTGAATCATCTCATCTCCCATACCTCTGGCCTTTCCCCCAGTTCTTCTATGCATAAATAAAGTAAAGTAAAAAAAGAAATGGAGGCAACATAAAGAACTTTACAGGCACACAGAAATTGTAAGAATTAATCATCACAAAATTGACCTCACAAGAAACACCAAAGAGACTATGGAGAGTAAAGAAAAAAAATTTTTTTAAGATTTATTTATTTATGCATACAAGAACTGGGGAGTGGTGAGAGGATTCACTAGAGACAGAGTGGGGAACAGAACAGACAGATTGACTGAAATACACTGCTGAGGGGAGCAGCTGGCGAGGCAGGAGAGGTCTGTTGCGCCATATGAGTTGCCTCCCTGGCCAGGGATCAGACTAATGCTGCAGTGACTGTAGATGCTTCATAGTGCAGTGCTTAACCCCTTGTGCCACCAGGGAGGTCCTGAGAGTAAAGAAATTATGTAGATGGGTTAAGTAACACACTATGAAACAGACCGCAGTCACTGCAGCATGAGTTCGATCCCTACTGCCAGCTGGGGAGGTGACCCACATGGCAAGGCAGACCTCTCCTGTCTCACCTGCCCGCCGCTCCCCTAAGCAGTGTGTTTCTGTAAATCTGCCTGTTGTGTTCCCCACTCTGTCTCTGGTGAATCCTCTCACCTCCTGCAACTCTGGCCTATACCCCAGTTCTTGTATGCATAAATAAATAAATCTTTAAAAAAAAAAATTTGCATAGAAATGGCATGACACCAAAATCACACAATGTGGAAAGGCAGGAGAGTAAAAGTGCAGACCATCAGAAAAAATTTAAACAGACTAAGTACAGCTGAGGAGAGAATTAGTGAAGTGAAAGATAAAGCAGAAGAAATTACTCATAGTGCAGCCCATGAAAGGTAGAAAATGTGAGTTGAAGGACGTGGAGGCTAAAGTAAAGAGTTCTGGCAAAAGAAGAATAGAATAGAAGGGGCAAAGGCAGCATTTGCAGAGGAAAGAGTAATTCATTTTCCAGAATCAAAGATTTAACATTCAGGAACTTAACCTTTCAGGAACCACAACAAATCCCAAACTGGATAAAGCCATTATTTTCACTTGTAAGCAACATGACTGTGTGGGAAATCCCTACTATAGAAAACCTACTGGAGCTATAATAAATTAATCTAGTAAGATTACAAGGAGGTCAACATATGAAATTAAATTTCTTTATCAATGTAGTAACCATTTAGAACATGATTTTAAAAATCATCTATCATTTATAATAGCATCAAAAATTGAAGTATTTAGGGACTTCTGTAACAAATGTGCAAGACCTGTTCAGTAAAAACTACAAAATACTGCTGAGAGAAATTAAAGATGTTTTAAATTCATGAACACATATAACATATCCATGGATTAGAAGGTTCAGTGTTGTTGTTTATTCTAAGGTGTCTGTAGAGTAAACCTAATTCCAATCAAACCCTGGCAAATTATTTTTTCTTTTTTAATAACTGACAGATTTTAAAATTTATATAGAAATATAAAGGAATTACCAAAACAATTTTGGTAAAAAAGCTGGAAGTCTTCTACAATCTAATTTAAAATCTTATTATAATACTACAGTAATTCAGGCAGTATGTAATTGGTGAAAGGGTAGACATAAAAATACATCTGAAGGTGAACGGATAAACAGATTTTAGTACTTTCATATAACAAATCTAAAAAACATTGCTAAGTCAAAGAAGCCAGACATAAAAGACCACGTACTTAGAGATTGGTGGTTTTCTCGAATGGAAGGCATTATCTATAAAGACATATAAGGGAACTTTTGGAGATGATGAAAGTTTCTGTACCTTGTCAGTTATCTCAAATTTTTCTGTATTTTGGTTGAGGTGGTAGTTTCAAAGCTATAAATTATTGAAACTCATCTATCTGCACACTTAAAAGGGTATATTTTATTGTCTATTAATCACAGCTCAGTAAGTTATTTTTAGAAGTAAAAAAATCTGTGCAGCAACATAAGCTGCAAAACACAGAAGGATAAAAATAAGAAAAATAGGTGGAAAGAAATTCAATCACCTGCAAAAGAACAACAGACACTCAACTTTTAAAATGCTAACATGAGAAGTGAGAAGACACTAGTATTTTCAGATTCCTGTGAGATGTCCTTTAGCCGATGGGGTTGAGTTCCCAAGTCATGGAAAGGCGAGTAGAGTTCTGGCCAATAGCTGGCACAAAACTGCCCCCTAGAAGGGCAGTGAATGAACCAAGTGGCAGAGTATACATGATAGCCTCTTAGCTTCGTCACCCTATTGTAACCCTACCAGGCCTCAGGCATGGGGGAGCCAAAGTGTCACAGTTGGTGGGTTTTCATCCATGTACTTACTACTGCAGTTGGAGCAAGGACTCAGGCTCAGAGTTCAACAACAGGGTTTATTTAAAACAAAGGAGAGAGGAATTAGGAGAGAGGAAATAGAGTAGGGTCAGAGGCATTAGCAGTGGTTCCAAGGTTTTGAAGGTTGAAGGTTATAAAGGCCTACAGTTCTCTGTGAAGTTCTCTGCAGAGGTGGCACCATAGGAGTCCGCAACAGAAAATGGGCCACACTAGGCAACAGTGTTACAGCGCTCAGCTGCTAGGCATAGTCAACAACCGCCAGCTGTTTTGGGGACACCTAGCATGGGGCTGATGGTGTCATTCAGCAGGCAGTGTTGGAGGCAGACTCAGAGGGCAGGTCTGCAAATGTGTGGTGCCAGATGACAGGGTTTGACATTACAGCTCAATGAAGGTCTTCCCGACCAATCTGACTGCCTCTCCAACTGCCTTTTCAAGTCCTCTTTCAGGTTCCACACACAGGCTCACACCTCAGGCTGATTGGAAACTGGCTTAAATACCCTTCAGGGAGTGCCCTTTTTTGAACCTGATTGGTTCTTTAGTTGATTAGCACCCATGGGAGCTCCAAACAATTTGGGACTTTTATGATTCTGTATTTGCAGAACCACCAACGGGGAGGAAACTACACCACTTGGGAACACTGGGGAGAGGGGGAGGTGCACAGCTCGTCCCTTCAGTCCCAACTGTTGGATTGGTTCTGCTGAAATGCCAATCAAATTAGTCAAGCCCATTTCCAGTTTCCTGGAGTCTGGCATAAAAGGCAAAATCCCAGCCCCTGCCCAGGTGGGAACTGCATTGGGGTGGGGGCAGACTTCTGGGCTGGAAGCCTCCAAGGAGCCCTCCAGAAGCCAGCCTCAGTGGGGCCAGAGGCAAACTGTAACACAATGCTTTTCACTGGGGCTGGGTTTAGTAATTAGGGGGTCCTGCTTTATTATGAGGTCATGTAACAGGTGAAGAAACTAAGTAGAGGGAACCACATTTGGTGGAGTTTAGGATTCTATTAGCTTACTAGAGAATTCCCATATGATCATGTGATGTCACAACCCTGCCTGGCATGGCTTTGGCTCTAACATCCATTTTCACAGTGTTTTCACTGGCTATCCAGACTCATTCAAGGCTTCAGAAGGTTCAGCTCCTCACCCTGCTGTCTTTGGGGCTGAATGAAGCCACTGTGATATATCGAGCTCACTCTCTTGTAGTGGCTGAGATACAGCACAACCGTGAAGGCTCTTGTGACCGTATGTGATGGAACGTCTCCATTGCTGTGAGAGGGACTCTGCTTGAAGAGTTCAGCTAACAGTACTGTGTTCCAGGCCCTGAGAAGTGCATCTACACCCATCTTACGGTCTTCCCAGTAGTATCCCCTTTGGTAGATGAGGAAATGGGGGATACAGGATTATACCTAAGGTTACAGTGTGACAATGACAGCTGGTCATTGGCAAAGTTAGAATACAAACTGTGGTCTCTCTCTAGATTCAGATTCTGCTCCTTTGGCCCTTTATCACTTTCCTATTGATGGAGGATTTCCCAAACTAAATCTGAGGAACAAATGGGCCCTCTGCCAGGGCTTCTAAACATCCATATAAAGCAGAGATAGGGCCCTCCCTGGTGGTGCAATGGGTTAAGCAATATACTATGAAGCAAACTGCAGCTACTGCAGCACAAGTTCGATCCCTGCCCCTGGCCAGGGAGGTGACCCACGTGGCGTAGCAGACCTTTCCTGCCTCACCTGCTGCTCCCCTCAGCAGTGTATTTTCGTCAATCTGCCTGTTCTGTTCCCCACTCTGTCTCTGGTGGATCCTCCCCTCCCCCACCCCCCATCTCTGGCCTATACCCCAGTGCTTGTATGCATAAATACATAAATCTTTTAAAAAATAATCAGATAATTTCCTGAGGAAACCCCCCTCACATATAGACACACTCAGGACTATCTTTGATGTCCTTTGCCCTGCTGTTCCCATGTTCCTGGTTGTTTTACAAAGATGTATATACACTCTTTCCCTAAGGTCTCTGGAAGAACCTGGAAGAGCTGATGACAGGAGAAATGCAGGTCCTCAGCAGGCTGAGCATGCCAGTCTGCAGGTAAGCCAGAAACACCCATCTAGGCCCAGCCACCCCCTACACATGGAAGGGATTCCATTTATTCACTCACTAGTTGTTCAACAAATGCTTATTGATGCCTCTAAATGACAGGCACCTGGTCTAAACCTACGAGAGACACAAAATGAATAAACTTGTTCTTTTGCAAGGTTGGAAACAACCATGTATACAAGTAATTACAATATTCTGTGAAAAGAACGTTTCCTCCTTCCGGCTGCTTAGAGAGCTCCTTTGCACTGAGCTTGAACTTCCCTTCTTGTGCTTCTCCCCTTGTGTACACCTCTGATAGGGAAAGAATGCTGTAGTAACGCAGATGGGTTTCCATGTTCCCTTTTTTTTTTTTTTTTTAAGATTGATTTATTTATGCATACAAGCACTGGGGTACAGGCCAGGATCGCGGGAGGTGAGAGGATTCACCAGAGACAGAGCAGGGAGCAGAACAGGCAGACTGACTGAAACACACTGCTGAGGGAGGGCAGCAGCGGGCGAGGCAGGAGAGGTCTGCTATGCCATGTGGGTCCCCTCCCTGGCCGGCGGCAGGGATCGAACTCGTGCTGCAGTGGTTGCAGTTTGCTTCATAGTGCGTTGCTTAACCCGCTGCACCACCAGGGAGGCCCTCCATGTTCCCTTTCTTAAGACTGAACTTCCCTAGATTGGGGCTCACATCCAGTGGTTCAGTCCCTGGTTACTGGTAAAGTGGGTCCTCAGGGTTGAGTGAGCAGGTGTGTGGGCTTGAGTGACTGCATGGGTGATACCAGTGGGTTCATTCGATTTGCTATACTTGGAACACTGTGTCCCGATCCTGTAGGAAAAACCCCAGCCCTCAGAGAACCGCAGGCTGAAGTATCTGGAAAGGGATGCTGAAGAAGCAGGACTAGGAGAGTGTTTCAGCCAACAGTCCTCATCTGAGACAGAGAATCCAGACCCTCCCTTCAATAAAGACCTGCCTAGAAAAAGGTGCCAATCAAGTTACTAATCCAGACGTGGCCCTGTGCCACACTTAACAGATGCCAACTGCTGCTGGTATGGAGGGGAGGCTTGGCAGGACCAGCACCGGGGCGCCTTTTACAGTGCTCACTGAGGCTGCAACTGACCTCAGGGGAAGGTTTTTTTTTTTTTGATTGATTGATTTATGTATGCAAGCACTGGAATACAGGCCAGAGGTGTGGGTGTGGGTGTGGGGTGCGGGGTGCGGGGTGAGAGATCCACTAGAGACAAGAGTGGGGAGCAGAACAGGCAGACTGACTGAAACACACTGCTGAGGGGAGCAGCGGGCCAGGCAGGAGAGGTCTGCTGCGCCATGAGAGTCCCCTCCCTAGCTGGCGGCAGACATAGCACTCGTGCTGCAGTGGCTGCGGTTTGCTTCATAGTGCGTTGCTTAACCCACTGCACCAACAGGGAGGCCCCAGGAAAAAATTTTAATGGCAGGGTTGACAAAGTAGCATATGCCCAGGGTAGCCAACCCAGGCAAAAGTTTTTATATAGCTTAGAGCAGGAAAGACCTGCCTCATACTAGGATTCTTCTGCAGACTTACTCTACATTTCAGTGAGTTTTTGAGAGACTACCTTATCTAGCTCTAGGTTATCCTTTACAGGGCAGGTTCTGTAAAGGAGGAAGATAGGTACATGTTCAAATTAGAACTTTCTCACAGTAAGCTGTGGAGTGCAGAAATGGACTGCTTTGGATGTTGTACATCCTGTTATTGGTATTGAGGCAGACCAATCAGCCACCTAGGAAGTTGTGAGGGATGACAAGATTATACTGTGCGACCAAGTCAGGCTCAGCCCTGCTATGATGGGGCTGGATTATGACAGCACTTCCACCTGCCAGGAAATGGAATCAGAACACAGTCCAGCCTCCACACAGCCCTGATGTCCAGCAGACAAGCAACTCTGAGGTCACCTGGAACCCCAAGGTCAGTGATTGAAATATAGTTTCTCTACTGGTCCCAGTAACTACTGAGAACATAGAATTTTTTTCTGTTGTTTTGGCAAGTTGAAGTATAAGACTTAGACCCTCCATAAAGCCCAGTGTCCCATCTGGTGTTCTCTGTCAGTCAACTCTGTGCTCTGGCCTGCACCCTTTTTCCCTGCCGTGCTCAGCCAGTGATGTTAGCTCCCAGTCAGAAGGGTTTCATGATGGCTTGAAGGGAGCCAGGGTTGACCAGGAGGGTTTTCCAGTCCGGACAGATGTTGTTCCTCTGAGTGGAGGGTCTGTCAGGCTTTCTGAGTAATGTTCTCCACCCTCACCTTACTTACCTGGTTGTAGAAGTTGGTGTTTCAAACTTTGCTGACCCTACTGATCTTTCAAGGCTGCATCACGCAGGTTTTCCTCTACGTTGTCTCCCCCAGCGGAGGCCAGTCTCAGACCTCAAGTGCAGAAGTCAAAACTTGGTGTTGTCGCTCCAAATTTTAGAATAATGAGTCACTGATTCTACCCTGTGCCGGTCCTGGGCTCGACACTTGTACGCAGCATCAGTTTAAGGCTCATCACCAGCCTGTTCTACTTTGAATGTGAGGAACTAGGCTAGCAGGAGCCCAGTAGCAGAGCCTGGGAGTAGTGATACAGGGTCCCATCTGTCATGGCTTTCAAATTCCACTGTACGTGGAAAAACCCAATTTTTAGTAGTTTCTGAGTCAAGCCCCTCAAGTGCTTTTGTGCAGTTTCAAAATCCTCAACACGGTTCTGGAGTGCCCTTCCTGTGAGCAATGCAGTGAGCAGGTGGGGTCTCTCCATCTCATCCCAGATGGGCTCTAGAGCCCCTCCTACTCACACCTCTTAAGGCACCCCCTCCCTTTCCTGATGCTAAGGTCCCCAAAAAGATTGCCTGTATCATGTGAGACTGTCTTCCTATTTTGGAAAGTATGGTCATGAAATTTAGTGGAGGATTTGGGGTAAGGTAGAAGGGATTTGTTTTGCTTTGCTATAAAGTAAAATCAAAGCATGTTTCAGGCCTGCCAGCTCTGAGCACTGCTAAGTTGAACTTAAGAGCAGTCAGAACCTGAGGTAGAAGCAGAACAAAGCTGCAGTGTGGCAGGGGGATCCTTCCTTCCACCCCTGGGCCTTGCTGGAACAGAGAACATGCCTCTTTACGCTCTTCTCCATTACAGGGCCAGGCTGTCCTGACAGAGGCCCAAAAAGGAAGCAGTTGTGAGGACTGGGACACCTGGCGACAACCACCATGTCCTGCCCAGCAGATCAGGGCAACCTCTAAGTGGAGACGATTTCTTCTGTCACCTGAAAACAGTTCGTGTGTCCACATGGAGCCCCCAATACCCCAGCAGCGAACACTGAAGCTAGCTGAGCAAGGGATCCCCAGACCACCTAACCTCAATGAAGGGTACCTCAGAGGCTCCCCCTGTGCATTCCAGCTCCTGCAGGCCACACATACTCCCACATCTAGGTCTAAGAGGGTCTGTGGGAAGACCCCAGAGCAGTCAGAGGGCACAGGTCATTGGGCAAAGGGTGGGCCCTTGATCAAGGAACTCCCGCCTGTACGATTGTGTGACCTTTTTAAAACCGATGAGGACTTTGATGACAATCTTTGAACTGAGACTAGAGTATTCTATTAGAGTATTTGTTATGTCAACATCAAAATATAGATGTTTGTTAATATAAGCCCTTGTCTACCACACACCTCTGTCACCGGAAACATACCTCCCAAGTTACTTTTAAATAGGACTGAGAACAATTTATGAGAACTACCAAAAACAGATAATAAACATGATGATGAAACATAATCTCTAGTTACAACACCTTTGATTAAAGTGCTTATACCATTTAATCAGATTGTTTACAAATATGGTAACAGAATGGGATTTTCTTAGTTTCAAAACAGACACGTGGAAATGAGAACTACAGTGGCTATGAAACAGGCAGCAATGAGTAAGCGCCAATGTCAGCTTCCCTCCTTGGCCCTCATACCAGAGATGAAAGCCTAGGCTTTGTCACCTCCAGCACGCCTGCAGGACAGTCTAGTCCCGCCCAACATATCGTGTAGGTGCTCTGCCTAAACCTGGGGCAGAAAATGAACTACTTGTCAGTCTCAGTCTATTACTAGTTACATTTTTAAAAAAGCGGAAGGCCATTAGGTAAAATACAGTGTACACTGCTGGTGTAACCTGGCAAGAAGAGCAAGAATGATGTGGTGTGTGTCAGCTTCTCCTAGCACGGAGTCTACCTCTGCCTTGGGGAACCTTGGGACCTTAAGGGCCTGGCTATGTGGAGCCAGAGCACTGAAGGGAAAGTGATCAATGTGTGTCAGACATCTAAACATCATCTGTCTGTCTGTCTGTCTCTCTCACACACACACACGGAGCTTCCTCCTTATGTCATTTATTCTATTGCCCTAAATGGCTTCATGCATCCCCACCCCCCAGAATCTGGAAGAATGCAGATAAACTGGACCGTACAGAGGACCTGGGGTTCTACACTAGCACAACACAACTATGAGACAAGGGACACAGAACAGGTGGACAAAAATTGTCACAATGGCAGCGAGTGCTTTGAATACTGGATGGTGTCCAGGGCAGCCCCAATGTCGTAATTCTTGGTCTGTAGGAGCCGGGTGAGCCACCCGCCTTCATCAGAGAAGCCCATGGACAGCATCTGAGAGAGGGACTCAATCAGCCGGGGGTCAGCTTCTGCCAGAGAAAATAAAGAAAACCATTACAGAGTCACTGGGGCCCAGCTACCGCCCAAACACAGCAAGACTCTGTCCAGCCAGCAAGTACCCAGTACCTGTTGGGCCCAGCATGGCCCAGCCCTCCTTAGGGTCTCCTAATTCTCGCCAGGGCTGGTGAGCTTTTTTGGTCAAAGGCTTTTTGCAAAGAGGGAATACTTGAAGCTCAAAGAGGGCCAGCCATTTGCCTTCTGCCAGAGACTGCAGTATCCCTCTTCAATTTGTTGGGGTCAGAAAAGCAGCTGCTTAGCTACTTTGCAGGCTGTTTGGTGTCTGTCACAACTACTCAGTACTACCACGATAACATAAAAGGCAGGCAGTAAGTAAACAAGCATGCCTGTGTGCCAATAAAAACTGACTCTGAAATTTGTATTTTATTTAATGTTCACATTTTGATGTTTTCCCAACATTATAAAAATGAAAAAATCATTCTCAACCCATAGGTTATAGTTCGCCATCCCCAGCTCTAAGGCAGAAGAGATACTGGCAGCCCAGAAGCCAAATTTGGTCCATTGGTGGGTTTTCATTTAACTATTGTCTTGAACACTGTCATGTGACAGTAATGAACTGGAGCCAGGTACAGGCTGACTCATTCAGTGTGCTCTTGGCTGCCACAGTCCCCACCCCACCCTACTGTTCTCACTTCGCACAGTGGCTTCCTGTCTCGGTTCTACAGGGACAGTGGCCATGATTCCTGCTCTAAGGTCAGCACTCCCCATGTACATGGTAAACGTGGATTCCATGTCTACCTTGAGTTGTACATGGACATGTCAAAGCTTGTGCCACCTTCTAGGTCGCATCTGCCCTATCAGTCTGTATATGGATGTTAAGTTTTAGAAATTATTCAATTAGTTGAGATTATTATTCCTCAGTATAGACACAAGAGGACAAAAGTCATTATCTCGCATGCCAGTGTACAGGCCCTGTAGTAAAGACCATGACATAAATGTCTGTGTCTAAAGGCAGATGGTAAGATGAAGGAACAAAGTCAACAGACAAAACTGCTTGAAAGCACTTGCCTGGTGGAAGATGTGGATACAACGCAGCTTCCTTTAGCCCTGTGGGTCCTTCCTGGGCAGGGTCCAAAGAGCTTGGCCCTTCAGATTCAGGCAGCTGCAGAGACTGGAGTTCACCTGTAGATGGATCCACTTCTTTTGAAGACAGATGAGTCCAGTCATCATCTCCTCCTGAGCAGTTATCAGATTCCATCTGTTCCTGGAATAGAAGCCACATGAGTGTGACCACAGCCTCAGTTCCTGGAAGAGTTAGCTATGGCGAGGACTGAAGGAGCTATGGGCATAGTTTTCTTTTCTCCGTTTTTTGTTTTATGCATTTTTTTATGCATTGAAGAGCTAGGGTACAGGCCAGAGGCATTGGCGGGGAAGGGGGTGAGAGGATTCACCAGAGACAGAGTGGGGAAGCAACAGACTGACTGAAATACACTGCTGAGGGGAGCAGCAGGCGAGGCCATATGGGTCACTTCCCTGGCCAGGGATCAAAATTGTGCTGCAGTGGCTGCAGAAGCTCCACAGTGCGGTGTTCAACCCCTTGCACCACCAGAGAGGCCCCAGGAATAGTTTTCTTTAGACGTTCTAGAAGCAAAGTTCACAAAATGCAATGTACACTGTAACAAAAATGGATTCCCTTGGCTATGGAAGAGCTGGGGAGGGGTTGTGGATGGGGTATTGGGAGAATGCTTGCCTCAGACTGAATCCCTGACTCCAGGGCTATCTTCTTCATTTGCTCTGCCAGGCACTGTGCCGCACCCTCCACATCCCCCTCCGATTTGTTGGGGTCAGAAGAGCAGCTGCTTGGCTGTGAGCTGCATTTCTCTTCAGTGCTGGAGCTGCTTGTGGAGACAGGTGTCAAGCGGCTTCTTTTCCCGCCATGTTCCACATCAATATCAACTTCAATGCCTAGAGGACAAAGAGGAAACAAAAACTTGTAAGTCCCTCAGAGCCTTACCCGAAGGTCAGACCAGCAAGTGGGCGACTGAGCTCACAAAACTCGTCCACACTTCGTCCTCATGAATGTCTGATAGGACAGGACAGTGGTGGATGGTGGCACTTGCTCTGCAGGCACAGATGGTGAAGTTTACTGTTGAAACCAGTGTCACCTGGCTGCAAAGGCTGAGCCAGGATTCCACCCTAGTTGCCAGAAGGCAAATGGATGGCCACCTTCAAGCTTCCAAAGGGACCCAAGAACTGACCTGCCAATATCCTGGCTCCATATTCTTTTGGTTTCTAGAAAAACTACCCACACGTCCACCTTATTGGACCCATCTCTTCCTTACACTTAATAAAACATTAACCTTAGCTAACATCCAGGGTAGTTTGGAGTCAGAAAGTCCACAAAGACCTGTTTTTTTCTGACCACAAAGGGCAGCAGCTGCATAGCAGGCAGGGCCCGGCTGTAGAAGCAGGGTGCAAGCCAAATAGCCCGAAGATGTCCCTGCCATGGCACTGAAGGTCACAGTAAGCACCACATTTGTGGTTAGGGGCCTAGTGGAATGGAAAACACATTTAAAAGCTGAGATTATCCATAGGCTGGCAACAGCTTGTGCAAGCTGGTGTAAGGACCATGAAGCTGGAAAAACAGGCCCAGTGTCTACCTTTCAGACTCTGGGCATGTGTTCACTGGGAAAACAGGCAGGTACAATCACCCACACTGTTTCTGATTAATTTTAGTTTATCAAAGGACTGCATGTCCACAGCTTAGAGTCAAGCAGTTCCAAAAGGCTATCATGAAGATTCCTACCTTCTACCACCACACAGCCTGGCCAACTCCCCAGAGACAGTGACAACTTTCAAGTCACAGTGCTCTTTCCTGACTATTAAAGTTGATTATTTCTTACTCTACAACATCAACACTTAGCTCCCCTTCCCTTCTTTTAAAATTTTGATCTTAGGTACAAACAACATGCAATGTTTATGTTAGTCCCATTATATAAATATTGTTTTTGTGAGGCCAGCTAGTGGACTTGACTATTTCCTTATAGGATTTTTTGAATTTTGTAGAGTTAGTGATAACCTCTTTCTTTCTTTCTTTTTTATTTTTTATTTTTTTTTTTTTAAAGATTTATTTATTTATGCATACAAGAGCTGGGGTATAGGCCAGAGTCGCCGGAGGTGAGAGGATTCACTAGAGTGGAGAGCAGAACAGGCAGACCGACTGAAGTACACTGCCAAGGGCAGCAGTGGGTGAGGCAGGGGAGGTCTGCCACGCCATGTGGGTCCCCTCCCTGGCCGGCAGCAGGGATCGAACTCGTGCTGCAGTGGCTGCAGTCCGCTTCACAGTGCGTTGCTTAACCCACTGCACCACCAGGGAGGCCCTCTTTCTTTTTTAATTATTTATGTATACATGAACTGGGGCACAGGCCAGAGGTGCAGGGGAAGGTGAGAGGATTCACCAGAGACAGAGTGGGGAACAGAACAAGCAGATCTACTGAAACATTGCTGAGGGGAGCAGCAGGTGAGACAGGAGAGGTCTGCTGCGCCACGTGAGTCCCCTCCCTGAGCAGGGATCAAAACTCATGTTTCAGTCGCTACAGCTATGGATAGCTTCACAGTGCTTCGACTTAACCCCTTGCACCACCAGGGAGGCAATGATATCTTCCCCTTCTTTGCTGAATTCCCCCACGTTCTTCAACAGCTTCTCCAGAGTTTCTGCATGTGTTGAGCCCATCAGGTATCTCCTCAGTTGTAGTTTTCCAGAGGCCATCCCTTAGCTCCAGCCTCCAGCTCTCACCTAGACTGTTAGCTCTCCAGGCCAGCAGTACAGCTATCCACTGGACCCCCTTTCCTTTCATCATGGTAATGCCCTTGGTCTTCCTTCTGTGATAGGTCCCCTTTCCAGCACCTTTTTTTTTTATTCTGATCAGAGGAAGGGTTGAAGCCCAGCTTTAATGAAAACTTTGACAGTTGGGTTTTGTTCTTGGCATACAAGTGCATGATTTAGGGTTATAATATACTTCGGCATCCAGTTCAAATAGCAGTACTATCAAAAGACTGAGGACTGACACAAAATATAAGATATGATGATTAAGACCTTGCATACCTTGAAACAACTTTATTCTGGCTTCATACATGATTATTTGTGTAAAGGATTCTAGGTTAAAAGAACATTTTAACTCAGACTTTTGAAGCCACTGATCGTTCCCCAGCCCCACACACACTCTGGCCTGCACCCCAGCTCTTGTATGCATAAATATAAACAAATCTTTTTTAAAAAAATTTAAAAAGCTTATCTACCAGAACTCCTGCTTACAGAACTTAACAATAGTTTGTGCCCTGCTGCTTCCAAAGCCTGTGTGTGAGGGGTTTTTGTTGAAGACACAGACATGAAGGGCCCTGCTGTTCCATCCTAGATGACACTGCCTGTGACCCAAGGCCAGGCAGTCCCAGGATTTGGCAGTGTACCTGTTCAGCTGGTTATCACAGCACCTATCCAAAAAGGCTTTTGTTTTTACTTAAAAAGTCACTGACTAACCCCACACAGACTAACCCCAGGAAGCTATCACTGACTCCTTCTCCTTGAGGCCCTGCTTTGCGAAATCCTTACTAGGCAGATAACCGTATGAGTCATACTAGTTAAGTTCTTCATTAAGGGAAGGAAAATACCCATAATTCCAACAACAGAGTTTAATCAACAGACATCAATTCCTCGAATGGTTCTCTTTAAGTGAAACTACTCAGTGGCATAGTTGACGCAAATCTTCCCTGTTGAGTAGCACTCCAGATTCCTCCCTGACAGAGCAACTCTATTCACTTGAAGGTTCTGAAAATGCCTTTATCCTTATCCCCAAGATCTCTGAGCACTTACAAAAATTATTCCTACATGTCCCAAGAAAGGAAGTCAGGTCCTGAGACATCAAGTACAACTTAGGGTCATCTGAGACTCCTTCAAAACACAATTCTCAGGCCCTACCCAGACCCACTTACCAGAACCAAGAAGGCAGGACCTGGGAATCTGCACTGTTTCAAAGGCCCTACCTAGTCTAGACCTGGTTTTGTGATAGTCCAGGTTGTCTCCTTCTAGTAAAGGACTTTGACTTCAAAATACTTTTTTTTTTAAAGACTTGTTTATGCATACAAGAGCTGGGGTTTAGGCCAGAGGTGTGGGGGGTGAGATGATTCACCAGAGACAGTGGGGAGCAGAACAGGCAGACAGATTGAAATACACTACTGAGGGGAGCAGCAGGTGAGGCAGGAGAGGTCTGCTGCACCACGTAGGTCAGCAACCTGGTTGGGGATCGAACCCATGCTAACCCTTAACTAACCCTTGCGCCACTAGAAGGGCCCTTCAGAATAATTTTTAATCAAGTTGCCATACACCAAAAAAGCCAGGAGAAAGATTGGGAATGACTGTTCATTTACTGCCGCCTAAGGATAAGCTTCTCATGGTAACTAAGTAATAGTCCATTAGATAGAATACCGGTCTCAAAATTCTCATCTCTCTCAAACCTTCTGTAGGTCTAATGAGAGTGGTTTAGGGTTAGCTTATTTCCCCACTGTGATCTGAATATTGCTCCACTGTCTTATCCTCCTTAGAAAGCAATAAGAATATCAGTTCTGGGCCTCCCTGGTGGCGCAGTGGGTTAAGCAACGCACTATGAAGCAGACCGCAGCCACTGCAGCACGAGTTCGATCCCTGCTGCCGGCCAGGGCGGG
>JAGFMF010011424.1:849485-951466 GCA_019455555.1 Galemys pyrenaicus | reverse complement strand
TCTGTGGTGAATCCTCTCACCCCGCCCCCCATACCTCTGGCCTGTACCCCAGCTCTTGTATGCATAAATAAATAAAATCTTTAAAAAAAAAAAAAAGAATATCAGTTCTTCGTTCTCATTCTGTTGAGGGCCTTTAACACCAACACAGAAGCCATATGTGGTTTGAGCTATTTCATGCATCAGCAAAAGACCAAAAATCAGCGCTACAACCTGGTCAGAATGCGTATAAGCAGAAATGGCCTCAGGTCAGCGGCAATGGGAGTCATACCCTGTAAAGCACAGGGTGGTAGTCAGGGCTTGAGCCCCTTTCTATCAGCAGTCTTTCAGATACTGGCCATCATTTTTGGACAAACTGGTAGACATTTCCTGCCACAGCAATCACAAAAATAACTCTTCAAATGTGATCACTGCTTTATGTAATCTTGAATCAGAAGCCACTTGCATCAACTGCCTAACTCAAACTGCCATGAGGTCTCGCCCTGCAGCACCTACATCCTTTTGAAACTCTCACGGGTGACACCAGGTCACACCACTGTGGGAGTGCACACTGTAGCTCATACCCAGAGACCAGCACTAAAGCTGAGGCATCACACAGAACACCTCCTCCATTGCCCCTAATCAGAAACACCTGGAAAAGTTACACCATCTCCCCCCAAAAAAGGGAGGCGGAAAGGAAAAGAGAGATGGCATCTCAGTGAACTACTCACCCAAGTCCTTGAGTAAACCCAATGGAAAAGATGGAAAAACCCATCAGGAAAAGATGCAAACTGTTCTTTCCCCAAAGAAAAGACAGAAATTGGGAGGCCAGGCCTTCAACTGAGTCTAGTAACCCTCCCAATCGGATCATCCCAACAAACGCTGGCTGATTCCACATCAATCCATTTGGAAACCTTAAGAGTCTGTCAGGAAATTGAATTTTGAATAGCCCGGGGACCGCACTTGGCAAAGGCTGAGTAAAGGCAACAAATCCTTATAGCCTCAAGGCACATCAGGATAGGGTTCTCTCCAGGACCCTAACACTAAGACACCAGATGCTCTGATCTCAACCGGCAAGGCAGCCACTTACCCAGAGGGCTGAGGGCAGCTGCCACGCTCTCCCCTACATTCTTGAGGAAATTCACACTGGGATCCTCTGATGGACCAGAAGCTTTGATTTTAAAAACAGAAACAAAGATATAGTAAATACATAGCACATTTCTCAGTGACTGAGCCCTGACACAGGCCTATCATCTTCTCTTAGGATCTTCCTGACAGACTAAATTCAGCCCAATCCTGTCTCACTCCCACTGTGGTGCACGCCCTCCATCCCATTATCTTCCAAGCCCTCCTCCTTTGTCTGTGACCCCTGGTGCTCAGGAATCCCATGGAGGGCTCAGCACACATAGCATAAAATACTGACCACATCCCTGGTAAGTTATTTACTCCGAACAAACAGCACCACCTTTGTCTCAAAGGATATGAATCAAAGAACACAGTATGATTAATAAAATTATAATAAAACCAGAATCCAAAAATCTAGACTGCCAGTTACATGTAAGTTTTTAATCTTGTAAGTTTGTAAAGTTTTAACTTTGTGACTGTTTATACAGTTTGTACAAACCTGGTTTTGACTTTCCTGACAGCTAACACACAAGAGAAGAGATTACAGTACAAAAATGCAGTTGCTGGAAGGACCTCTTTGCCTGTGTGTAAGCCTACCTATAAGGGCAGCACTGCGAGATAGGAAAGGAGTTGGTCCAGGTTTACTGCAGGTGAATTAGTTAGGCACCTCGATGTTCCCATTTGTAAAATGGAGAAAGCACCATCACCCCAACTTGGCAGTTTTGTAAGGATGACATGAATGGCTGTGATGTACAGGAACATCAGGAAATCATGACACATGAAGGCTTGATGAACTCCACTGAGGTACAGACCCAGCCCTCCGGCTCCATGGCGCTTCCACCTTGCCTTTGAGAAGCCAGTAGATCAACCTCACCTGAGTCTGCTGTGGGGCTGGCACGGGCATCTCCTGCTCGAGGGGGCCGTGGGCTCCAATTCCCTGGTGGGCCCATCTCCCAGCCAGGCCACCCGAAGTGCCCATGTTTCAGTTTCCGAAGCCAGCGGTTGTGAGAGAAGCCCTGGAGTCCAGCAAGCAGAGGGGTCAGGCAGTACTATGTCAGGGGGCTCCTGGCAACCAGCACCCACCCTAGCCCACTGAGGTTACAAGGAGGACCCACTCACCTCAGAGAGGTTTGCAAAGGCACTGGGGAAGGCAAGCTTACTGTGCTCTCTGTGCATGCCCTTCCCTTCACACGCAGCACACAGGTCATAGTCAGGGCAGACCCTACACTTGTAGCGTGTCCCCACCACCGGCCCATTGCAACCATCACAGATCACATTGGGGTGCACCATGTTGCGGGGTGCCTCCTGAACCCATGGGGGTCGGTGGTCTCGTCGGCACTCCTTCTTCTCTGCAGGGAGGGCAGAGAACAGTGAGGTCCGGCCCCTTGAAGTCTGCTCATTCCCACTACAGGCTATCAGAAGGAGCCACAGCCCTGCTTTCCAGATATGGAGTCCATGCAGAATTAAGTTGCTAAAGTGGCAATCAGTAATAAAGTACCGTGAGAACCTGCCAGAAGGGTCCCAATCCCTGTGCCTGCCACACAGGCACATGTGGCCCAGGCAGGAGAAAAGCAGCCAGGAGTTGTGTCTGTACACCATTGACCTTGCACCTCATCAACATAGGTCCTACAGCACCCCCAAACTGCCCTCACCCCCACAGACTTGGTCTAGGCAAATTCACAGTGAACCCTCAGATGCTCTGACCCCAAGCCCTATGGTGGACATGGACTCTTTTTTCAAGCTAAGCACAGCAATGACTTTGCCAGACTTAAGTAGCTCACAGGTGCCTCACCCCTTCTTTGTGGAAATTTGTGTAACATCAGACATTCTTAGGACCCCATAGCAATCCCTTCCTTACCTTTAATATAAATTCGGAAGATGTCATCTTTCACGTAGCACATTGCCATTGTCAGCTCCTCATCACTGGAAAAGGCAACCAAGTCTCCATCCTCGTCTAGATTGTTTAAAAGATTGCATATGAGCATCAAGGACTTCTCAGAGGGCCACAAGCTGCTGTAATGGGCTGCTAGAATGTGCTAAAGGGGCACTTGCAGAGCTATCATCTGGAATCCCCTTGTCTGAGGCAAGGGGAACGAGACAGGTGAGATGGCTCATGCATAGTGACACTGCCTGAAAAGTAAGGACTCAACCTGGGTTCTGACCACCACAGGAGGCAGAAAGCACGCATGGAGAGGTAGCTCTGGGCAGCAACTGGCTGCCAACCATGCAGCTCCCTAGCCAATTACTTCTTCAGAAAGTTCAACCAGGCTCAGATCTTCAGAAAGGCCCCTCTTCAAAGGCGTTGGGCCTCTAACAGTTTAGGGGAGTTAACTAGATGAACCTATCTGACCAGCTCCTTTTCAAGTGAAGCTAAAATTATTTGTGCACAGTCTCCAGTTTTCAATGTTGACTCATACAGTTTTAAAGCACCAATCACCACACAGGCCAAACCACACATACATTTGCAGGTTGGGCCAGTCTGTGGGTTACCGGATGTAACATCTGCTGTGAGCCCAGTGTCAAGACGTGGAAACCCAAACTTCTGTCAACTAATGAGTAAACAGAACATAGTGTGTCCATAACATGGAGCATTATTCAGCCACAAAAGGGAATGACATACTGACACAGTGGCACAGCACTGTAAACACTGAAATATTGTAAACAATTCAAAATACATATTTTAAATGAAATATCCAGAATATGGAAATTCAGAAAAGAACATCACGTTTGCTCAGGAATGGGAGAATGGGAACCAGAGGTAAAGGCTACAGTTTCAGGGCCCTCCCTGGTGGCGCAAGTGGGTTGAGCAGCGCACTGTGAAGCAGACCGCAGCCAATGCAGCACGAGTTAGATCCCTGCTGCCGGCTGGGGAGGTGAACCACGTGGCTCGGCAGACCTCTCCTGCCTCGCCTGCTGCTCCCCTCAGCAGTGTGTTTCGGTTCATCTGCCTATTCTGTTCCCTGCTCTATCTGGTTTCTCTCACCTCCCCACACCTCTGGCCTGTATCCCAGTGCTTGTATGCATAAATAAATAAATCTTTATAAAAAAAAAAAGGCTACAGTTTCATAATAATGGTATTGAAAAGTTCTAAGACTGTGAAGATGGTTGCACAAATACGTGCATATGCTAAAAATCGTACATGGGTGAACTGTATGGTATGTGAATTATACCTCCACTTATTACAAGAGAAGGAAAAACAAAACAGGATCTGGCAGCATTCCTAAGGGAGGTCCGGGACCGCCCACGGGGCCGGCCTAGGTGGACCACTTCCCTCCAGCCACACCCCTAGCGGACACCAGTCAAACCAGTGCAGCCGGAAACTGAGCTGGCTCCTAGGTCCCCCTTGCAGCGCTTCCGAATAACGTTCTCAGAACGTGCATTTGTCCACTGCTTGAGGGGTAAGCCTGGAGGAGGCTGGGCGCTCCCCACTACCCCTCCCATTTGTTTACAAGCGCCAGCACTCCTCTCGCGTCAGTCCCGCTCCATGACCGCCGGGTCAAGGTTCTTCCTCGCATTACGCGAACCCCCCACCGGGCGCTAGTTGGCCCCGAGTGGCAGCAGCGAGATCTCAATGTAACCTGAGTGCCGGCCTGCCCACCCCGTGCCCGCCGCGAGCCGACAAGGACGGCCCAGCCAGCGGCGCCAAGATCTGCTACATCATGGCGGGGGGAGGGGGCCTCGGGGAGGAAGGGTGCCGTCTGACGCCCCCACGGCTGAGGGTCGCTGAGAGCGACGGCCAAGGCCAGCCCAGAAAAGCCGGCTTTGGTCACCAGGCTGGACTCGAGGTCGACCTGGGGCCGCCCGCAGACCGCCGCCCACCCACAAACGGCCAGAGCCGACCTCCTCTGGCGCCACCAGGCCTGAGTAGAGGCACGGCGGCCACACGGGCCGGCAGCACAGGCCTGCAGGGCGGCCCGGCCGCCCCTCAGGGAGCCCGGCCCTCTCACCGCGGTAGTGCGCCTGGAAGCCGCCGGGCCGCAGCGCGGGGAACAGGGCGGCCACCCGGCTCAACAGCCGTTCGCAGAGCGGGGGGCCAGACGCGGCCTCGGCCTCCGCCTCGGGCTCAAGGCTGAAGCAAAAGCTGAAGCGGCGGATCTCGCGAGTCGCGTCCTCCTTGCCCAGAAGGTAGGCCTTGACGGTGAGCGACGCCATGGCGGCCGTGAGACAGCCGAGTCCAACTAGGCAGCGGCGGGCGCGGGCGCGCGGCCTTTGTAGGGGACGCCGGGACGCTCCGCCCAGCCCGGCTCCCTGGGGGCGGGGCCTGCGCGCGCGCGTCCCCGCCCCCATCGCCCAGGCTGCCGCGCGCGAGCCGCCCTGTCGGGGCCCCAGCACCCTGTGCCTCTGTGTGCTGCGGGGCCCACTTGAAGGCCCACTACTCTCCTCAGTACCCCCAGTGCATCGGGGGCCCCAAGAGGCCGATACCGACACTCCAACATCTAGACCCGGGCTCCCACCTCTGCACCTGAGGGAAGGAGCCCACAGGATCTAGACCCTCTCGGGGACCTAGGCCTGGCAGTGACTCAGCACTGCAGAGGGGGGATGCCCAGCGTGGAGGGCCAGGGGCGGGTACGGGGCAAAAACCTCCGGAAGCCAGAGTCTCTTAGGCTCTCAGGGGGCACCCCAGCCAGACCATCTGACTCCCAAGGCGCTGTCCTGACTTGGCCATCTCTTCAACCCCCACTTATTCCAAGCCATCAGCCTTCCAGAAAGCACACCAGTCCACAGCCTAGCATCCAACAAGATGGCCCCTGAGTTGAGAGACAGACCTCCAACTCGGGCCTGAAGACCAGAGCAGCTCCGAGTTTAATAGGGGACAAGCGAGTTTAATAAGGGAGAAGCATTGAGAGGTCTCTAAAGATCCCTGAAATCAACCCTCCCCCCACGGAAGGCTTCCTGGAGCTTCGAGATCACTATATGTTCAGCAGAAGGGTCAATTCAGCATGTGGTGCCCAAGAGCTGGTGGGGTCTCAGAGTTATTGCTCTCACAGGCAATCAAAGGGTCAGAGCAGGGTCTGTCATTATAAATCCTCCTATGTTGCTCCTGTCAATAGTCATGTCTGCTGGGCAAAGTCATGTCCTTTCAGAGTGGGGTTTGTAGCAGCAGGTAAACCTCAAGGGATATGAAACCCAGAGACCACACAAGGTTGGTTGAACTTGTCTCCTCAGGTGCAAAGATGCTTTGCCTATGGGGAGCACAGCATTTGCCTGTGGGTCCACAATTGTAGCTGATCCTTCCCAGAGAATTCACAGAATGGGCAGTTTTGCACCACTGACCAAAGCAGATCTATAGAAAGGAGTACCCTCTTCAAGGCCCTTGCTATATCCCTGCTCTGAGCCTAGGAAAGTAGTCCTGTGCCCATCGCCCTACAGACAGTGTCAGGGGACAGAGAGGGCCATGTAGGCAGCATCGCTGAGGCAGGTGCCCCTGCCAATGACTCAGCAACCTGTGGCCTGGGAGCCATTCCACCTGGGGCAGCCTGGGCTTACTCCCCAGTTTCCCACCCCCTCCCAGAGCTTCAGGGTTCCCATCTTAGTGGATGGGGCTTCACAAGGAAGGCACTATGATGCTGGGAACTGTAGATTTCTAAACCTGTCCGAATAGGGGTCAAAAAGGAGGTCACCAATCAAGAATGCTTTTGCCTTTGCTTTCTCACCCTTTGGCTCAGTTTGAGATGGTGATAGATTGGTAATGAGGAATGAAGCACTCAGGAAAAAAGGATGACAGAAAATGGGGTCCTAGGATGCAGGCCTGGAGAGTTCTGGCGCTAGGGAGCCCCATCTCAGTCTTCCCAGGATGCTTCGTACTTCCCTCCCCCAAGGCAGGAGAAAAGTAAACAAGTCTGTAACCCGCAGAACCCCCTGGCAGGGCCCTCTGCTCCTGCTGCTGACTGGTCAGGTGGTCTGGCCGGCAGTGAGTCAGCATCCCATGACTGCCTACATAACAGGGGTTTCCCCCAGCCCTGGTGCTGTCTCAATGACATCTTACTAGGCAGCCAAATGGTGAGGGTTGGAGAGCAGCTGCACGGGCCTTAGCCAGTTCCTGGAGCTAAAGGAGACTACAGAGGCAGGGTGGCAAAGAACCAGAGACAACAAGACACTGTCCCCATGACACTAGACCCCATACTGGCAACTGCTGTTCTATTCCTCTTGGGGTTATAAGAGGCTCCCCCAACCTCCCTTGTGCCACAGGCCCCCCTCCCCACCCTCAGGACGACTGTACACTCTGCTGGGGGAAGGCTTGGCCTTTAAGTCAGGAGACCCACTGTCCACTATCTTGGACTAATGACCAGCCCTCTCAGTTTCCTCATTTTTAAATGGGATGATACCCCCTAGGTGGGCTGATTGTTGTTTGACTGCCTTCAGGGGTATCAGTTGGGGGAATGTGTGTCAGAAGACTACAGTCAGGGTAAGGTGAAATTGCAGAAAAGACCTGAGAAGAGGTCCTGGGAGACAAGCTGGGTGACCCTGAGGTGGTCTGATTTGGTTTATGGCTGTCTGGTAACATCTTCAATTTCCCCTTCCTTCCTTCCAAAGATAATTCCATCCCAGGGCCTCCCTGGTGGCACAAGTCATTAAGTCACAGCACTATGAAGCTATCCACAGCACAAATTTAATCCCCAGCCAGGGAGGTGACCCACATGGTGCAGGAGACCTCTCCCGTCTCATCTGCTGGTCCCCCCTCAGCAGTGTATTCCAGTAGATCTGCCTGTTCTGCTTCCCACTCTGTTTCTGGTGAATCTTCTCACCTCCCTCTGCACCTCTGGCCTTACCCTAGTTCTTGTATATATAAATAAATAAATATTTGCTAAAAAAATAATAATTCCATCCCTTGACAATCATCTTATGAACTTTCCTGTATCTTCTTCGGAGGTGTGCAGCCCAGTCTTAGAAGTGGGTACTGGAGCAGTCAGAGCAAAGGCCACTGCAGAACTCAGGCTCAGCTGCTCTGTGCCACCCCGAGGATCACAGGGGATCACTCCACCCCAGACCTCAGTGCTAGGCTCAAAGGATGAGTTGGGGAAAAGGGTTGAGAGTGAATGGCCTTCAGGCTACAATGCCCTAGCACCCATATGCCAGTCACTTCCACTCTCTCTCCCAGGAGAGACACACCAGTTACTCCATTTTTAACAGCCAACTCATTCCATCTGATGACTTTTTTTCTGACTCCTCCTCCTACCTCCTAAGTCAGTCTTCCCTCCCCACCTCCACCCCTGCAAATCTCAATTCCTTAGTGGAGCCTTCTCTGACCGGCCACTTGAAAAAATTCTCAGGCTCTGGACACTACCACTTTTTAGTCCTTCTTGCAAAGTACACAAGTCTGCTCATAGGGGTGGGGGGAGGCTAATTCGAAAATTGTTTCAACTCATTAGGCATCATCAGGAAATGAAATTAAACCATGATGAAACATGGTTGAATAGTTAGGTAATGCCAAGTTTGGAGCGTGGAAGCACCTGGTCCCTCCTGCCCACATGCTCAAGGGCAGGAGCCACAGTTCAAGGCCATATTTCCAGAACAAGAGCCGGGAGGGGGTGGGAACACAACTGGGACCTCCTGGGAGCTTTGATGGGGCTCAGGAACCGGACTGTTGCCAAGCTGTTTACACCCGGCCATGGTGACAGCTTTCACCAAAGCCTGGCGGGAGGAGCGTGGGGAGGAGGCGAACTAGGACCTCAGACAGGACCAGAACAGGTATGTGTATCAGAGAGCCAGCCCTGGGCCAAAGATCTGCGAAAGTACCCAGTCAGGTGGGCGGCGCTAGGGAGCTCTAAGCTGAGATCCCCGCCCTGGGCTCCCGGCAGGGAAGGAGCTTGGGGCCTGGCCAGAGGCGACCTCCGGTCAAGGGGGGAGGGGCACCTGAGGGAGGCTCGAGAGCCAACTCAGCTGCGTCTCCCAACCTGTGTCTCGCGCTCCCGGCGCTAGGCGGAGTCCTTGGCCAGCTGAGGTCACCCGCGGGGGGGCCTCGGTTTCCCAGGCGCGGTGAAGAAAGCACCCCTCGCTGGGGAAAGTACCCTTCGCCTGCACGTCATATCCGCCCGGAATGTACCTGCACGGGGAAGGGCCTCGGCCCTGTCAGACTAAGGTCACTACGGCGGTCCCATGGCCCCAGCCCGCTTCCGCCTCTTCCTCTCCCCTCTATCTGGGCGGCTCACGAACAGGAACAGCCCGGGCTCCCAAAGCAGAAGGCAAGCCTGAATACCGAAGGTCCCAGAAAGACAAAAGGAGGACCCATGAGATGTGGGAGAGGGAGGTTATAAGGAAATCACGAGGTGAAAGACAGGTCCATTGGACAGAACAGCAAAGATGCCTGGGCCTGGCAGCAGGGTGACAGCCACAGTTCATGGACATATGCGGGAAGGAGGTGCCAGAGAAGGGAGGCGGAGAGGTCAGTATGACACTCTCCTGAGAGCGCCAGTCCTAGCAGAGCAATGAGAGGGTATGGAGGTGTACCCTCACACTTTCTGAGCAGGGCCAGAGTTTGAGGTTTTGTAGAGAAGGCTCAGAGCCCCGTTCCTCCTCCTCCCCACCCCTCCCATCAAAAACCTTCTAGAAAGGTTGTCTGGCATTTAGAACCCAATCCTTTCATGTTCCAAAAATATCAGTGCACGGCCCCCACCAACTCCTGCCAGTTACTTCACCTTGCCTGTGCCCACCCTCATTTCATAAGCCCAAAGTCCCATCTCCTGTCTCTGAGTCACCCTTCACAGCAGTCCCTCTAAGTCGCTGCGTGCCACCTGGGGCCAGCCCATTCAGGAGTCTGTGAGCACACAGATTGTCAACCTGTGTAAGTGAGCCCGATGTGCAGGGGATCTCAGGTAGCGTATACAGGGGTCTTGCCAGTGTTAGAAATAAGGAGTGATCACATGGAATGGCCTCACCTGCAGGACTCCCTTCCAGATTCCAGCAACACAGTGGCCTACCCCAGGCCACACAGAGCAGGAACCCAGACCGCAAGTTCTGCAGAACTGCAGCATAGGGCTGCCAGGTTTAATTTGCCACACCACAAAACACGTGGGCTTTACTTCAGGCAATTAACCTGATAAAGGGAGGGTGTGCAGGGCTCTAGAGGCTAAGACTCCAGAAGACTCCCCCACCTGTCACCACCGAATACCAATAGAGACAGGAATTGAATCTTTAAGGTGCACTTAAATCAGAGCTGGCAATATGGGGCTGGGGGTGTCGGTTAACACCCTAAAGAAATGGCCTTAACATTTCATTTCCAGCTGACTTTTTATAATGAGCTGAACAGAGACGGTTCAGTAATAAGCGGGTCTTCGCTACTGCCAGGAGCTTATGATGTCCAGCAGCCCAGATCCTCATGGCTCTCCTGCACGTCTGGCCTCAAGTGTGTCCAGTGTGCCCAGTCTGGTCATCTGATGGCGCTGCCTGCCCGCAGTCCTCTAGTGTATTCTTGGGCTGGAAAATAAGCTCAGAGCAGGTAGGCCATAAACAATAAGTGTGTGTGCAGATTTCCTACTATACCCTGCATGGTGTCTTACCCTGTCTCCTCCCCCCTCCCTAGCCCCTATCAGGACCACCTAGAAGTAGGAACCTCCTGCAAGCCTCTGGGTTCCCACAAGCCTGTTGCTGGATCAAGAGACCACCGAAGGGCCTCCACGGTGGCGTAGGAATTAACTCTCAGTGCTATCACCGCTGTGGTCTGAGTTTGATCCCCACCTAGGGAGCTAACCCACATAAAATGCAGCAGACCTCTTCTCTCCTGTCTCACCTGCTGCTTCCCTAAGCAGTGTATTTCAGTAAATCCACCCATTCTGTGTCCCACTCTGTCTCTGGTGAATTCTCTCAACCCCCCCTCCTTCCCCTGCACCTCCAGACTATGCCCCAGTTCTTCTATGCATAAGTCAATATAAAAATAATAATAAACTGGAATTGTTGAGAGAGACTTCTTGAACCAGTTGGTTTTGGTCTTTTCAGTTGTATCCAAGAATACTGAATCACCTCCTCTCCATATCCTATTGCAGAAGGTAAACAAAAGAATGTGACTGCCTTTTGACATGGGAGATGAACCAGGACAATGAGAGGTTCCTCACACCCCACCCCCCATACCCAGTATGTGTTTCACTTGACTTACCCACACACAGAAGCTGCCTAAGGACATATCCTTGAGAAAAATGTGTTACTAAGACCATCTGGATGGTGGTCATGATTAAACTCAGTTAAAGCATCTATATAAATTTTTAAGATGGGGGAGCAGGCAAATGTGAGAAACTCCCATGTCTTGCAGTCACCAAGACAAAGGTCTAAATAAGTTCCCCTGACCATAAAATTGACACATACCAGTATGGAGTGGACTGCCTTTTTCTTTGGTCTCACCTTGCCCTTCATGTATGGCGGTTAGTTTCAGATTACAACTGGGTTTCCACTCAGCATATGGCCCCATGCCGGCCCCAGAATTCCCAGTGGCAGGGATGGTCACCATAATGCAGGTCAGAAACAAGGGGGTCACCTGTGACAGTCCATGCACTCAAATCTCAGCAGTTCCTGCAGATTGTACTTTCTAATAGTGCAATAATAGGTAATGTTTCTCTTATGCCAGACAGCTGAGTATATCATTACATACACACACACACACACACACACATGCATGATGTGTATGTGAACTCATCCATACCCTTGAGATGATACTATTAATTTTTGTTGTTTTTTTTGTGTTTTATTATTTAATTAATTAATTATATTTGACATCTTTTGTATTCCCCAGGGAGTACCCACCACCATTCCACCTGTGCACCATCACCTCAGTCCCTTGTGCTCCTTCTGCCCTCATCCCTGACTTTGTCCTTCCTTCCTCCCCCTCTTCCCCTCCATGGTCTCTTTGGTTTATCTTGAATATTTGGTCTTGTTTTTTGTTTGCTTTTGGTTATAACTGCCCAATACCTTGAGCTTATTTTAATTTGTTGTTGTTGTTGTTGCTCTTTCATATTCCTCCTAATAGTGAAGCCATCCGATATTTTTCTCTTGCCTTCTGACTTGTTCACTGAGAATAATTCCTTCCAGTTCCATCCATGTTCCTATAAATGTCCCTCATTTCTCATTTTTTATTGCTGAATAATATTCCATTGTGTATATGTACCAAACTTGATCCAATCATCTACTTTTGGGCATTTGGATTGTTTCCAGGTCTTACCAATTACAAATAGTGCTGCAATGAACATAGGAGTACAGGTGCTCTTTTGGATCGGTGTTTTTGTGTCCTTTGGGTAGATTCCTAGGAGTGGGATTGCTGGATCATATGGTAGTTCCATCTCTAGTAGACTGAGGAACCTCCATACAATCTTCCATAATGGTTGGATTAGCTTGCATTCCCACCAGCAGTGTACTAGGGTTCCTTTTCCTCCACATCCTCGCCAGCATTTGTTGTTGTTGTTTTTTTTGATGTGTGCCATTCTTACTGGTGTGAGGTGGTACCTCATTGTGGTCGTGATTTGCATTTCCCTGACTAAGAGGGATGCTGAGCATTTTCTCATGTGCCTGTTGGCCATGTGTATGTCCTCTTTGGAGAAGTGTCTTTTAAGTTCTTCTGCCAATTTTTGTTGTTTTTTTGAGGTGATACTGTTAGAGGTATGCTGGGCTTAGCAATCTCAGCCAGTGAGTGATACTCTCTGGACTTTACACCTGTTCGTGCCCCCTCCCCTCACCTACCTCTATGTCTCCAGCATCTCACTACAACTCCCCTTGGGCAATGAATCAGATTTTCTGAACTGGGGTGGAGCTACTAGGAAGGAGGAAGGAGCAAGGCAGTCAGTGTGTGGGGAATGGGGAGATCAGAGACAATGGCAACCATGAGTGCTTATACTCTATAATCACCTTAAATGTAAATGGCTTAACTTGACCAATTAAAATGACTGAATGGGTTTTAAAATGGGAAATCCATATTACTGACAAAGACCAGCCTACTTTTAAAGTTAAAGTCTGGAAGACAATCCTACAAGCAAATGATAACCGAAAAAAGGTCAGGAATAGCTAGACTTAGATAAAATAAATTTCCAATTTATTGGTTTTTTTTTAAAGATTTATTTATTAATGCACATAAGAGCTGGAGTACAGGCCAGAGTTGCAGGAGGTGAGAGGATCCACCAGAGTCAGAGTAGGGAGCAGAACAGGCAGATGGACTGAAACACACTGCTGAGGGGAGCAGCGGTCGAGGAAGGAGAGGTCTGCTGGGCCATGTGGGTCCCCTCCCTGGCCGGCAGCAGGGATCAAACTCGTGCTGCAGTGGTTGCGGTTTGCTTCACAGTGCATTGTTTAACCCACTGCGCCACTAGGGCAGGCCCTAAATTTACAATTTAAAAAGGTAATAAGTTATATAAACAGACACCACATGAAGTACCTAACACAAGTAGAAATGACATTTGTAAATATATATGCACCAAAGATCACACATCAAGATACATAAGACAATTACTAAAAGAGCTAAAGTGAGATATTGACAACACAATACTAAGAAATTAAAATACTTGAACAAGTAAACAATAAACTTAAATGAGCTAGACCAAATATTTTAATGGTATCTACAGGACACTCCACTCAAAAACCACCACATACATATTTTTCTCAACTGTATATGGAATATTTTCAAGAATAAACCATATGAGGCTTCCCCGGTGGTGCAATGGGTTAAGCATATGCAGTCACTACAGCATGAGTTCGATCCCCATCCAGGAATGTAACCCACATGGCGCAGTAGCACATGGCTTGTCTGCTGCTCCCCTCAGCAGTGTACTTCAGACAATCTGCCTGTTCTGCTCCCCACTCTGTCTCTGGTGAATCCTCTCGCCACGACCACCACCCCCGACAGCTCTGGCTTGTACTCCAGTTCTTGTATGCATACATAAATAAAATCTTTTTTAAAAAAGAATAAACCATATGTTGGGACACAGTTATTTGTCAGTAAAACAACAAAAATAAAATTATACAAAGTACTCTCTCTGACCATAATGCCACAAAGCTAAAAATCAATTATAAAAAAACAAACAAACAGGAAAAACTACAAATGTATGGCAACAAAACAATATGATGCTTAATAGCTATCAGATAAAAGAGAAAATGAAAGCAGAAGTCAAAAATATCTTGAACATAAAAGTCGAGGACCAGATGGCTTTACAAAGGAATTCTACCAAACATTCAGAAATGAACTAGTACCCATCCTACACAGACTCTTTCAAAAAAATTGAAAAAGAAGGGATACTACCAAACATGTTTTATGAAGCTAACATTACACTAATACCAAAACTGAACAAAGACAACACAAAAAAAGAAAACTCTAGACCAATCTCGCTAATGAACACCGATGCAAAAATCCTCAATAAAATATTAGTCAACAGAATCCAATAATGCATCAACAAGATAATCCACCATGACAAAGTAGGATTTATTTCAAGGATACAAGAATGGTTCAACATCTGAAAAACCAATAAATGTAATCCATCACATGAACAAAAAGAAGAATAAAAACCATATGATCATATCACTAGATGCTGAGAAAGCATTCAACAAAGTTCAGCATCCTTTATGATGAAGGCCCTCGAAAATCTCGGGATAGAAGGACCATACCTTAACATAATAAAGGCCATATATGACAAGCCCATAGCCAATATCATTCGCAATGGTGAAAAGCTAAAAGCCTTTCCCTTAAGATGGGAACAAGACAAGGATGCCCACTCTCACCACTACTCTTCAACATCATACTGGAAGTCCTAGTCAGAGCAATAAGAGAGGAAAAAGGCAGACAAGCAATCCAAATAGGGAAAGAAGAAGTAAAACTGTCACTATTTGTAGACGACATGATAGTATACATATAGAATCCCAAAAACTCTACAGAAAATCTATTCAATTAATCAGCCAGTTTAGCAGATAGCAGGATACAAAATCAACACCCAAAAATCAGTAGCTTTTCTGTATACAACCAACCAATCTGAAGAAGAAATCAAAACCACCCCTTTTATAATTGGAAAAAAAAATCAAATACTTGGGAATAAACCTAACAAAAGAGAAGGACTTCTACAAAGAAAATTATAAAACATTGCTAAAAGAAATAGAAGAAGACACAAAGAGGGGCCTCCCTGGTGGTGGAGCAGGCTGAGCACCACACTGTGAAGCATATACTGCACAGCAGTGCAAGTTTAATACCTGAACAGGGAGGGGACCCATATGGCACAGCAGACCTCTCCTGCCTTGGCCCACTGCTCCCCTCAGCAGTGTACTTCAGTCGATTTGCCTGTTCTGTTCCCCACTCTGTTGCTGGTGAATCCTCTCACCTCCTGCACCTCTGGCCTGTACCCCAGCTCTTGTATGCATAAATATATCTTTAAAATGAAAAGATACAAAGAAATGTAAAGATATCCCTTGCTCATGGATTGGAGAATTAACACTATCAAAATGGCCATTCCACCAAAAGCAATCTCCAGATTCAATGCTTTCCAATAAAAATTTGAAGAAATGACATTCTTCAAAGAAATAGAACAAATATTGATGAAATTCATATGCAGACAAAAGAAAAAAACCTCAAATAGCCAAAGCTTTCCTGATTAAAAAGAAAGGAAATGGAGGTATCACACTTCCAGACCTCAAACTATACTACAAAGCCACAATAAACTGCATGATAAAACTGCATGATACTGGAATAAAGCAATAAAAACTGCATGATACTGGAACAAAAACAGACACACAGACCAATGGAATCAAATAGCCCAGAAATAAACCACAGGCTTATGAACAACTAATATTTGACAAAGGAGCAAAGAATAAGCAGTGGAATAAGACAGCTTGTTCAATAAATGGTGCTAGGCAAACTGGACTGCTACATGAAAAAGAATGAAACTAGAATACTGCCTTTCACCATGCACAAAAATCAACTCAAAATGGATTGAAGAACTAGACATAAGGCCTGAAACCATAAAATACATAGAAGAAAAAGTAGGCAAGAGTATACATGACATACACCTCAATAACATTTTTTTTTAAGATTTATTTATTTATGCATACAAGAGCTGGGTACAGGCCAGAGTCCAGGGAGGTAAGAAGATTCACCAGACAGAGTGGGGAGCAGAACAGGCAGGCTGACTGAAACACACTGCTGAGGGGAGCAGCGGGCAAGGCAGGAGAGGTCTGCTGCGCCATGTGGGTCCCCTCCCTGGCCGCAGCAGGGATTGCCCTTGTGCTGCAGGGTCTGTGGTTTGCTTCACAGTGTGTTGCTTAACTCACTGTGCCACCAGGGAGGCCCACCTCAGTAACATCTTTAAAGACACAGCACCCAAAGCAAAGATAGTGAAGGAAAAGATAAACAGCTGGGACTACTTCAAACTTAAAAGCTTCTGTACAGGGCCTGCCCTGGTGGCACAGTGAGTTAAGCAATGCACTATGAAGCAAACCGCAACCACTGCAGCAGGAGTTCGATCCCTGCTGCCAGCCAGGGAGGTGACCCACATGGCTTGGCAGACCTCTCCTTCCTCGACCCGCTGCTCCCCTCAGCAGTGTGTCTCAGTCAGTCTGCCTGTTCTGTTCCCCACCCTGTCCCTGGTGGATCCTCTCACCCCCTGCACTTCTAGCCTGTACCCCAGTTCTTGTATGAATAAAAAAATAAATCTTAAAAAAAAGCTTCTGTACAGCAAAAGACACACTAACCAAAATAAAGCGACACCCCACCGACTGGGAGAAAATCTTTACGCACAACGCTACTGACAAGGGACTGATCACATAAATCTACAAAAAGCTGACCAGACTAAAACAAAACAAAGTAAACAATCCAGTCAAAAAAATGGGCAGAAGAGCTTAAAAGACATTCCTCCAAAGAGGAAATGCAAATGGCCAACTGGCATATGAAAAAATGCTCAACATCTCTTGTAATCAGAGAAATGCAAATCAAAAGCACAGTGAGAGACCACCTCACACCAGTGAGAATGGCACACATCAGAAAAATTAGCAACAACAACTGTTGGCGGGGATGTGGAGAAAAAGGAACTCTACTACAGTGCTGGTGGGAATGCAAACTGGTCCAACCACTATAGAAAGCAGTGTGAAGTTTCCTCAAAGTACTAAGAATGGAACTCCCATGTGATCCAGCAATCCCACTCCTAGGAATATACCCAAAAGACACAAAAACACTAAATCAAAAGAATACCTACACCCTTGTGGTTATTGCAGCACTATTTACAATAGGTAAGACCTAGAAACAACCTAAATGCCCCAAAACAGACGAATGCATCAAGGAGATGTGGTAAATACACACGGTGGAATACTATTCAGCAATCAGAAAAGATAGAATCATTTGTAGAAACATGGATGGAGAGGAGGGCATAAAGAGCACAAGGGTCTGAGATGGTGGTGCACAGGTGAAATGGTGGTGGGAACTCCCTGGGGACTACAAATGTTGTCAAATACAATTAAATAAATCTAATGAGAATATATTATTTAAAAAATAATAAAAGAAACATGGATGGAGCTGGAAGGGATTATGCTTGGCGAAATAAGTCAGAAGGCAAAAGTAAAATACGGGGTGGCTTCACTCCTAGGAGCAATATAAGGAAACCAAATAAGGGACCAAGGAAAAGAATAATAACAATGAAAAAGAAAAGAAAACAAAAACACAACACAACAAAAACAAAAAGACAAGGACAAGGAAGCGGCGGGGAGGAAATGAGATGAGGGCAGAAATAGCACAAGGGGACTGAGGTGTCTGCAATGATGAAATGGTGGTGGGAAATCTATGGGGACCACAATTGATGTCAAATATATATAAAGAAAGAAAAAAATATAAAAAAAACCCTAAATATGGAAATACTTTAAGACCCAAAAACCCCACTGCTGGGCTCTATCCAAAGAGCATGAAGCCATTAACACAAAACAACCACCACCACCAATTATATGCTCTACAATTGTAGCACCATTTACTATTTATATTTAGGATGGATGCATTCTAAATACCCACCAACAGAAAATTGGATCAAGAAGATGTGGTATATCCACTCTCTGGAATGTTGTTCAGCCTTAAGTAATGATAATGCAGTCATTTACAGCAAAATGGAGTGTGTTCAAGGGAATTATGTGTAATAAAGCAAGTCAATGATGACAAAAACAAATATTGGACATTTACATAGTAGATGATTTCATAAATTAAAATACAAACATTAGCAGACCTTAATAAATGCAGTGAGGACTCTGAGATTAAGAGAGAAGAGGAAGGAAGAAAGATTAAGAAGGGACAGTCATGTGAAAAAAGTAAATAAAAATGGGGATCTCCTTGGTGGTACAGGGGTTAAAGTCAAGCTATCTGCAGCCACTGCAGCATGAATTCAATCCCCAGTCATGGAGCTTAGCCATATGGTGCAGCAGACTTCTCTTATGTTGCCAGCTGCTCCCCTCAGCAGTGTATTTCAGTAGATTCACCTGTTCTGCTCCCCACTGTCTCTGATGAATACTTTCATACACACACCTCGCCCTGCCCCCACATCTCTGGCCTGTACCCCAGTACTTGTATGCATACATAAAATAAATCTTAAAATAATTAAAATGAGGTGGTTGAAATGCTGGAAAAATGGAAATTAAAAATGAAAATACCATATGAGCCAATCAATCATTTGGGATTTCCAGGAAAAAAAATACTAATTCAAAAGGATATATGTACCTCTATATTCATTGCAGCACTATTTACAGTAGCCAAGATATGGAAACAATCACATCCATGGATGAATGTGTAACCAAGCAAAGGTTCACTGGCCAAAGCATATAAAAACCAACCACTACGGTATCATCTTTTGAGGAAACAGTTTATTTCCAGATCATACAGTAAGGAGCTAAGAAGCAATACTCAAATCTGTCTCACTGACATGAGGGCTAGAATTCTATGATAGAAACAGAGGAAGGAATTGGGAGAAAGTTAGAGATGTAAAGATATGACCTTGGCAAAGTGTGGTTTCATTACAAATCAGCCTTTATATGTACAGGGTTTCAGATTCTTGTAGTTTTTATTTATAGACCCTGTGCTTCTAAACATGGTCCAAGCAGCAGCTGACAGACCCCTCATTTTTGAAAGTAGTCTGTGCTACTCCTTTTGTTTTCTTGGTTCTTTAGGAGCCTCTCAGTTCTGGCTGGCTTAGAATCTGCCTAAGGTCAATTGCTTCTGCTCATGCTTGAATTACTTGACTCATAAATGAACGTCACACTCTGCTGCATCTCTAATAGTTCAAAAGGGGGCTCTCCTGGTGGCACGAGGGGTTAAGTGTCAGCACTATGAAGTTATTGGCAGCCACTGCAGCATGAGTTGGATCCCCATCCAGGGAGATAACCCACATTGCAGGGTAACCTCTCCTGTCTCCCCTGCTGCTCCCCTCAGCAGTGTATTTCAGTAGATCTGCCTGTTCTGCTCCCAGCTCTGTCTCTGGTGAATGCTCTCACCCTCTCGCACCTCTGGCTTAAACCCCAGATCTTGTACACATACATAAATAGATCTTTAAAAAAAAAGCTTAAAAGGTAGTTAAATATGTATAAATATTCTACAGGGTAGCCATGGTTTAGAATAAAGAAAATATGGTATATAGTCATGCATTGCTTAATGTTTTGGTAAACAATGTACTACATATACAAGGTTGTGCAAATAGACTATATCAGGTGTGTTATTAGCTTTACCATGTAGTTTGTGTAAAATACACTGTATGATGTTCACATAATGATGAAATCACCTAATAATACATTCTCAGACTGTGTCTTCATAATTAAATGATAAATGACTGCAGAGATGTAATGGAACGCTACTCAGTTGTGAAAAATGAAATTTTTTCATATGTGGCATTGTTGAATCTTTTTTAAAAAGATTTATTTATTTATGCATACAAGCACTGGGGTACAGGCCAGAGGTGTGGGGGGAGGTGAGAGGAGTCACCACAGAGAGCGGGGAGCAGAACAGGCAGATCAACGGAAGTACACTGCTGAGGGGAGCAGTAGGCACAGCAGGAGAGGTCTGCCGCACCATGTGGGTCCCCTCCCTGGCCAGCAGCAGGGATCGAAACTCGTGCTGCAGTGGCTGAGGTTTGCTTCACAGTGCGTTGCTTAACCCACTGCGCCACCAGGGAGGCCCGCATTGTTGAATCTTGAGTGTATTATGCTAAATGAAATAAAGAGAGCAAAATTCTTTATGATTTCATTACATATGGATACTAAAAGAATAAATTAAACTGAACAAAAGCCCAGAGACAGAAAACAGATTGATGATTATGAAAGGATGGAGGGTTAAAAGGTGGATGAAATAAGTAAAGGGAGTCAAGAGATGCAAACTTACAGTTGCAAAATAAATAAATTATGAACATACAATGTACATCAGGGGGACTATACTCAACTTGAAAGTCACCAAGAGAAGATTAGAGATAGTGTGATCATTTTGCAATGTATGTAGTTGCCAAATTATTATATTATGTACTGAAAACTAATGTTGTTTATCAATTGTACTTCATTAAAAAATTTTAAGACTATTAATATTAAAATGAAATATAAAAATACACACAAACTTGTGACATAGAAATACCTGTGATTCTTCATTAAGTCAATAGTTAAACTATAAAGGCTGAATAAATACCAGAAACACAAAGTAGTAGTGAATGTTCAGTCACTAATTAGAAGGGTCTGCAATGCCTATAATGAGGATGAGCGTTCCGTGAGTCATGAACTCTGTTAAATCTGCTGACTTTGCGGCCTCTGTTCATAATTGAAGGAAATACCAAGTTTCAGTCAGAAATTAGTGAAAATGAAGGATTTTATTTTCTTATCTCAGATCCTGCCCTACATCCCCAATTCTGGATCCCCAAGCTGTAGGTTAAGAAAGCCCCATGAAAAAGGATGGAAGATCTGGCTACCTCCTACAACAATCTCAGGAAAGCCAGTTGGGCAGAGGACTACCACAAGTAATCTCGACAATAAGACATTTTCACTGTGTGGGAAGCAAGAACAAAGACAGAGCCACAGGCGGGGTCAGCAGGGAAAGAGGAATCATTTTGTCCATTTAGCCCCATTCTTCCTCCTAGGTGGGGCCCAAGTTGCTGTTCCCAGAGACAAGTTTAACAGTCAGGTGAGGGGCTAGGTCCTCTCCCCTCATATGACAGGCACAGCAGTACCTGGAGGGAGTTTGAGTTCAGACAGACACTAAGGGATAAATTACTGCAGGAACACAAAGAGCAGCCAGGCAACAGCTACCCCTACTTTTAAGGAAAAGCTGGGAGTGCAAGGTTATGGTTAGGGAAAGGTTAAAGATCTCCCAACCCTGGACAGCAGGGCTTGCGGGGTGGAGGGAGAACATTGGAGGGGTAGCCTGGCTACCTAGGACGCATGAAAGCTCTATCTCCAGCTCCCTTCTGGTAGCAGCATCCCAGCTTTCCTTTGGAAAATCCCTCTTCTCCCTAGTGTACAATCCTGGCAAGATAGTTAGGCCTGGTACTGACCCAGTGTAGGGTAAAGGTTAATCAGGACGTTCCACCCTCCTACCACTGATGATGGAAACCTGTGCACATGCCTGAGTGGGCATGCGCAACTAGATGCACCTGGGCTGATGCACCAGGTGTATAAAGCTAGCGTCTCGGAGACGCCGGTGTGGTGGTGTGGAGCAGTGGAGTGTGAGGGGTACCATGACGGCGGCGGAGAAACTGCTTGAACCGACGATGAACCTCCCACACAGTCTGGGAAGGTTGCAAGACACCCAGTGTCAGCCAAATGATGTGTTTGTGCCAAAGATATGGTTCACAAGACCCCCAACTGGGATTCTGAGGGGATAATGGGGAGGGGGTGCAGAAAGAACACAGGCTAGAGGGATCTCCAGGGAAAGACTGCTCTCAATCTCCACTGCCTGGACCCTAGGGATGCCAACCCCAGCCATCCAGCCTCCTCACTGTCGCAGCAGGAAGGAAGCACAGGAGCAAGGTTCAGGATAGTTCAGGAGAGTCTTGGAACCCTCGGTGGCTTTTCATACTTTAATTTAGTAGAGGTGGCCAGGTACATGGCAGGCAGGGGTGCCGGGGGCCGGGAGGCTGGCAGCACCCAGCGTCTCACCCTCTCGGCTGCTATCTTCTCTCTCTCTGCCGCTGCCACTCCTCCATCCTGTCGGTTTATCAGTCGATCCTGTGGGTTGGTCCTCGCAGTTGTAGCGTCCTCCTGACGCCGCCCATTTATGCCCGTGTCCAACACAGGTGCGCCCACTTGCGCATGCCCACCCTGACACGCTCGCAGCACCGCAGGTGTCCATCATCAGTGGTGGGAGGGTGGAAAGACCTGATCAACCTTTACCCTGCACTCACCTAGCCCCTCTCACTCTCCATACCTCCAAACTCTCCCACTTCCTCAAGTCAATCACCACCCTACTCTCCTATGTTCTGGATTTAGGACAGAGTTCCAAGAACTAACCCTCTCCCTCTCCCTCTCCCCCACCTACTCCTTCATCCCTGCTCCTATGACAGTGTAATCTAAAAAGGGGAGGTTCCATGTTCCCTGCCCCACCTAGTGAAGGGCGGAACTAAGCTGAGAGGGGAAGCTGAGAACTTGCAGAGAAGACTTGGAGGAGGAATGTGGAGCAGAGACGTGAAGTCAAATTGCTTCTTGGACTTGGACTTGCATCACTTGGGGCACATAGGAGACACTGGGAAGAGATGTGAGAGACCCATGGTGAGGCTAACAATGGCAGCCTTTATCTAGACTTGTACTTTGATTTAGCTCTTTTCCTTCCAGACTTGCCCAGCCCCTCCTGCCCCTTTTCTATGGCTCCCCACCAGTAGATGACTTAGACTTGTGGGAGGCTTTCAGGCTTCAGCGGCCCCTCTTTGGGCAAAGCCTGTTTGGAAGGACATTTACCCACAAGGGGATCGGTAACTTTGGGTGTTTCATTGGGGAACTATTGTCCTTTCTTCTCTCCCTATACACACTAATTCCATTAAAATTATTTTATATTAAAGGTCTTACAGCCTATGTGTTGTATTTATGTGGCAGATGGCAGAACCTATTTAGAGTATACAAGTTTGGGGGTACTGGGGTGCCCCTCAGTCTGCCTGCTACACTCCTGTCTTAGAGTCAAAGTATAGAAGGGAAAGGGACTCAAATGAATTTGCTAGACTTTAGTCACTGTAGGGTAAATGTTGATCAGTTATTTCCACCCTCCCACCACTGATGATGGACACCTGAGGTGCTGTGAGCACTCCAGGGTGGGCATGTGCAAGTGGGCGCACCTGAGTTGGGACACGGACATAAATGGGTGGTGTCATGGGGACGCCAGAACTGCGAGGACCAACAGACAGAACTATGAGGATCGACCTACAGAACCGACAGGACAGAGGAGGAGCAGCAGCAGCAGCAGCAGCAGCAGCAGCAGCAGCAGCAGCAGCAGCAGCAGCAAAGAGAAGCAGCAGCCAAGAGGGTGAGATGCGCTGGGGGTTGAGAGGCCTGCCAGCCTCCCGGCCCCCCGGCACCCCTGCCTGCCATGTACCTGGCCACCTCTACTACATAAAGCATAAAAGCCACCGCGGGCTCCAAGACTCTCCTTCCTTGACCCGTCTGCCCAGAACCATCCTGAACTTGTTCCAGTGCCGCCCCCTTCCTGCCTCTACAGTCACTCACAAGTCATCTCCTTCATTTTGGAAGGGGGGTCCCGCAGACCCCCTTACTGTGGGGCAAGATTGGCTGTTTCCACCACCCCTCATTGTGGTTCTGAGTTTCCTTTCTCCCTGCTCACACCACCCAGGCACAAGTCAGGTTTGAACATGAAGTCTGAGTGGGAGTCTCCTGTTGGCTGCCCGGTGCACTACTCTGCCATCTCGCAGCCTTCAGGATGGCTACATTAGAGGCTCCTCCTCACCCCCAACCTGCTGGCTTTTTATACTTGGCACCTGGATGGTAGAATGGACTATGAGATGCAAGCAGAACAAACCAATAGTGTTCATCAGTTCATTAGTTAATTATTCCGTGCCAGGTGAGCTGATAGGTCCTAAAATGAGCAAATTGGTCACTTAGAATTGAAAATGGTCCAGTCAGGCAGGTATCGACTAGGGTGGGGGGACCCAGAAAGAGGACAGAGGGCAGGGCAGGAGCCAGTTTAGGATTCCCACTCTGTTTCTGGGCCTGCACCTGTCTCTGGGCCTGCTGCTGACACCGCCTAAAAAGAGCTCGGAGGTCTCCAGGCCTGGTATGTCAAAGAGCTGTTTGTTATTGGTATGGGCCCATAACTCAAAGAGCTGTAATGCCAGTATTTCTAACACCGCCTCTGGTGATCAGGTGACCAGCACTACTACTGGTCAGTACAGCCCAGTACTGCTGGTGACCAGCACTCTGTGTCCAGGTTACTTTTGGTGTATCTGATCATCCAGCACACCCTACCAGTGCTACTGCTTCCGTTGCTATCTGGCTCAGCACCCAGTGTTGTCCATCTTGACCTTCAGACGGCTGTCATGGTGTCCACGCAGCAATCCCACCTGTGACAAGTCCAGCTGCAGTGAGTTGTATCCTGGACCACTGCTTGCCAGTGTGGCTCGAGCTCCAGGCCCTCGTTGGCAAGACGGCTCCATCTTGAACAAGTGACATTTTGTTTGGGATTTCTGGACACTGTAGGCACTATCTGGGGTGAGACAGCCCGCCACTTGTGAAACTCTTAGAAACTCTTTGTTTCCCATGTTTGTTAAAAAAACACCTTTGCTGTTGAGTGGTCATGGCTGAATTATGTGTATGGCTGAGAACACACAGATAGCGACTTGTCCTCTACCTGGCTACTATCTTATTGATCTGCTATAGAATCACTACAGCTCTGTTTCAATTTCACTAGTTTAATAATTTTCATGAAATCAACTCACTTTAATGTGCACTAAATATATTGAGAAAAAAAGCAAACCTTTTGTATCACAATTCAAATGCAATACCACTGTCACACTGAAGAGGCCTGTGAAAACATAGGGACACAAAACAAGAGTTTTTTCCAGAAGGCAGTAATAACACTGTCTCAGTCCATAAAGTTCATTAACAAGTAGACAGAACAGTATCCCCAGTCAGTGTTGGAATCAGATCTGCAGGAAAACTAAGGCCAGTCATTGAGTAGGGCTCCAGGATCAAGTCTGGGCTGATCTGACCTGTTCCCTAATAAATACCTCTGCAGGACAAATAGCCAAACCCTACAGGGCTCAGGGCTTCCATCCTGCCTCAGGTGCAGCCCTGGGCTGGAAGAGGAAGACAAATCCCTAGGAACACTGGACCCCCCACCGAGAGACCACTCCCACCACAGGCCCCAGGCCGGGGGGGCTGTCCTTGCAGTCGGTTGAGTGAACCTGGATTCAGCCACGATGCCCAGGGGCAAGCAGGGAAGCGGATGCTCCCCAAATGCCTTTCCAGAGGCAGTGCTGGTCCAATGCCTTTATTTGCACCCTTCCATCTTCCACGGAGGACTGGGGGAAGCCTGCAGTTAGTACGAGAATGAGAGTGTAAGTGCCCTGAAATGGAGATACGCAGCTCCTCACAGCGCAGCTGCTCACGGCGTGACTCCTGCCACAGAGAACCAGGCAGGCTCCCCTGCCCCTAGGAAGCCAATCCTGCCCCTAGGCTGGTCACTGTGCTCAACAGGAACTACAGCAACCCTTTTCCTTCTGAAAAAGACCGCAGTTTCACTCTTATGGAGCAGGAGCGCTTTTCTCACCCCTAGCCGGCCTTTACCCCGTAGAGTGGAGAAAGTTCCAGGGAGAGTAAGTGGCCGTGGGCGTCCCTGGAGGCAGCGGCGACTCGGGTCCAGTCTTTCCCCCAACCACTCCGTCCTCAAGTGGGCAACGCCAACTCCTGCCATACCTAACCCCCTCCCACCGCCCAGACGCCCCCTCAGACCAGGGGTAGGGACCTCAGGGTCTCTGAGTAAATGTGAGTAGGGTCCGGATCTGGAGTGGGGTTTTCAAGGCCGAGACGTTCCGGAAAAAGGGTTGGGGGCTCCCGGGGCCCGCCTCCCCCACAACCGATCTGTACTTGCCCAGGCCCCAGCCTTGACCTACCTGAGGCTGAAGCCAGGGTGGCCGGAAGTCGGGGACGCTTGAGCCCAGCCCGAGACCGGTGTCCGGAACCCGGCGGGCGGGGTCCCGGGTGCAGGTCCCGCACCCCGCCCCCTCGCGGTGCTGGTGGCGGCAGCGGGTGATGCGGCCCCTTTAAATCCGGGCCGCCCCGCCCTTCGCAGCCGACTCCGCGGCGGCCCCAGATCCAGGCCGGGCCGCGGCTCTCGCCGCGCAGCCTACCCCAGCCCGGCCCGGCCCGGCCCAGTGGTGGAGCCGAGGCCGCCGGCGCCCCGCGCCCGGGAGGAACCGTCAGCGCGGTGCCCGGCCCGGCCCCCGGCCCCGCCTGCCCGCCCGGCCTCGGGCCCCCAGCGCCTCGCCGCTCCGGGGCCGGGGCCCCCGCCGCCTCCCGGTCCCCGTGCCCCGGCCCCGGCCCCCCGGGCCATGCGGCTTCGGCCCCGCCGGCGCCCGCCGCGCACCGGAGGAGATGAGGCTCCGCAATGGCACCTTCCTGACGCTGCTGCTCTTCTGCCTGTGCGCCTTCCTCTCGCTGTCCTGGTACGCGGCTCTCAGCGGCCAGAAAGGTGAGCCCCGCGCCCCGCTCCGCACCTGCGCGCACCTGGGCGCCGGCGCCCCGACTGGGGTCCGGGCAGTGGCCGCGGGAAGCGGCCGGAAGCCGACGCAGGCGCCCCTTCCCCGCCCGGGCGGCGCGGGAGATCGCCCCTCCCATCCTCGCCCCCACTTGTTTGCTGCGAGAATAACGACATTCTCCACCGGCCTGGGCTGGGCTGGGCCGAGCCCTCGGGACCGGCCTTCTCGAGTCCAGCTCCTCCGATCCTAGGGCGGGTCGCTCCCTCTGGCAAGTTGGGGACCTCAGAGTTCTCCGACAGGGACAGAGACAAGGTCACCGAGGTGGCTGTGACTAGGTTGGTTCCAGGTACCAGCTCCAGGCACCTGGACAGGAACAAGCACGATGTTCCTGAGACAGGTATGAGGGGGTAGCCAGACATCCGGCCAGTAGCACCCATTCCAGCCCCTGTGGGTGCTTTTCCCTGGGGCCTCCCAGACTCCTCCCTGACATCTGGATCCTGGGGAAGCCTTGATGTGGTTGATGACCTGGCCAGTGGGGCACCTCAGGAGCTATCAGCCCAGTCCCTTACTTAACAGTGACTGGGTGTGTGGTCTCCGTGGGTCACAACCCCCCACCTGAAGTTGGGTCAGGCTGGCCAGTCCGTCACCTTAATCCTCTGAGTCTGGCCAGGAGACTGGGGTGGTGGAGGAACTCCACCACTGGCTGGAGTCTCCCGTATTGGTTGGCATCATTAGGTCTGAGTGAGGCCTTTGCAGTCCCTTGTCCTCCCAGCCTGCAGCACAGGGGTGAGAGGTGGGGGGTGGGGGGTGGGAAGCTGCTTCCTTCCTGCCTTCTGGCCTTCCTACAGGATGCCTAACCCGGATCAGGCTGAAGCCAGCTGACCCGCTCTCCTTCCCACATCCCGCTTTCCAGTTCCCCAGCACTGTACTGAGACTGGGGTTAGAAGCTGAAGCCTTCCTGACCCTTCAAACTCCTACTACTCTCACCTTGCTTCTACTTGCCCAACCCAACCCAGCCTAGCCTGCAACACCTCTAAAAAGGGGGAGTCCCAGTTGGCTACTGTGAGTCAGTGTCTGGAAGTTGTGGATTGGTGGCCTTGGAGTTTCAGGGATCCCTAGGGCTTTGCACTGGGAGGGCATGGCTAGGGCAGAGTTCTCTATGTCCGTAAGTGGGATGTGTCACCTAGGGCATGGCATCTTATCCTTGAGATTAGCCATGTAGGCCCATTGTAACAAAGGCCAAGTGGGGCCATATCTGACAGCCCGGAGCACTTTTTTCTCATTGAGGGTGGACAATGAAGCTTTGCATGCTGTTGGGCCCAGTTCCTGTGTGCCTCCTACAGCAGCCACACACCCTCAGCCTGAAGTCTGGAGCTGCAGTACAAAACCTCCACTAGAAAAACTTCAGGAGCTAGACTGGCCAGAGAGGCCCAGGGTCCAAAAGCAGTTCAGTAAGGGAGACAATCAGTGGCTCCATCTGGGGCCCACTGTCCTCAGTGGGGGCATCCAGGAGGATGGTACTCCCAGGATCTTGGGAACAGGAGAACACCCCAGCCAAAGAAGTGTGGTTTCAGATGCAGGGATTCTTATCCCTGGGCATGGAAACCTAGGAGGCTGTGTGGTGTGAGGGGGTGACCTGGCCTTGCCTGTTGGGAGTTACCATTGTTTCTCATTGCTCAATAGAGCCAAGTTTTTGGAGACTTAAAGAAAAGACAGAATCTGGGCTATTACATGAACCCCTCTCACTGTTACATGTAGACAAATGTGTTAGCTCCCAAGGAAAATTGGACTAAACCAGTCTCAGGCCAGACTGGACACTGGCTTCCAGTTTGCAGCAAGTAGGGGCTTAGGAAAGGGCTGGCCTAGGCACCCATACTTAGAGGAAGGGCAGAGGAACCTGAGTCTGCAGAGAAGGAAGTAGAGAGCACAGGGACAGCAGGAGTAGGTGGCATCCTGGAACCCAAGGAACAGGAAAGACTCTTAAGCTTTAGCATGACAGGACCTAGATATGGGTTTGGGACCCACTTTCCATCCAGCCTTGACCAGCTTTGAGCCTCAGCTCCGCTAGTGCTCAGATTGTACCCCTCAGGCAAGCACTGCTGAAAGCCTGTCTACGCAGTCAAGCACCTGCTGAAGACTGGCCTCAAAGGGACCAGCCTTGGCTATACTGCCTCCATGGTGTCCAGGTTATCTCCTCTTCTCAGTCCTGGACCATCTCACTGCCAAGCAGGATTTCTGCAATAATGGCCACCTTCCTTGACTCCTGGGAGGGTGGTTGCAAAGCCTAGAGAGGAAGTGAACATTCACAGCTCTCCATACCCCTGCCGCCGCCTGCATTCTAACAGCAGACCTTCGCTGCACCTGGCATCTGCAGGTACCCCTCCAAGCCTTTTTCACATTCATTAAGTACAGGACACAAGGACTTGGCTCTCGAATCTGTTTGTTCTACCAAGGGCAACCAACAGGAAGATGTGGTGTGAGGACCTCAGATGTTCTATTTACTCTGTCTTCAGATGGGGGAGGGTACAGGGGAGAGTAGCAAAGCCTCTAGCAGTATAACCACAGCATGACCACAGGAAGTTCCCTGGGATCAGCTACACCTGGGACCAGGCCTCCAGCCTGGGGGGTAGGAAGATGTGGGTAAAAAGAAAAGCCAAGGTCTCCTGATCCCTAGCTCCCACGAACTTCTGTCCATTCCCCCAGAGGCCTTTTCCCCTCCTACCATTGAGCTGCCTTCCCAGCCCACTCATGATTTCAGGCCAGTCACCATGCCACAGACATTGTAGGCTGCCGGAATGGCCTGACAGAGCCTCACCGTAAGGGCCAGTCCAAGGGGAGGCAGTCAGAGTACTTGAGTTTCTGGCTTTGACAGATAAGAACTGAATGGGCCCATGACCAGAGAAGCAGGGGCAAAGGGTCAAAGCGGGGACCTTGCAGTCAGGAAGTTAGGAGCAGGAAAAGGCAGCTGAGGGACAGAGCCTACAGAGAAATGACAGAAGGTTGTGTATGAACAGAAACTCACAAGCCCATCACCTCCTAGGAAGCAGGAATGCCAGAACCTGGATGAAGGAAGGCCAGGGTGACTTAGGGCACAGTGCTCATTCATATCTACCCTGCCTGTGCACCTGGGACATGCTAAGGATGGACAGCGCTTGACCCATTTATAAAGCAGAATAGGCTGGTGGGGCAGCGGGCAGGAAAGGTTTGGGTGGAGAGGGTGGTGTGGAGGGAGAAATGGAAGAAGGGTTCTTTACCTTCCCCCCTTCAAAGTAGCCCTGTTGCAGGGAGCTACCTTGGGTATGGCCAGTGGCACAACAGCTGTCCCTGCCAGACTTAGAGACTCAGCCAGGTAGGAGGGAGGCCACCTACTTCGTTTGAGTGTCCAGGAGGCTCTGAACTCCTTTCTAGGAGCACTCCACGTCTCCAGTCTTCCTTCCCTGTCAGGAACTGCCCCAGAGGAGGATGCCTACTCAGGCCACTCCTCTCTGGGCTGGTCTGGAGTACTGTGGGTGGCCTGTTTCTTTCAAGGGGTCAGGTTTCCAGGGTAACCCGGCCTGGGAGCGCAGTGTGGCGCTACAGTGGTTCCAGTAACCTGAATCCTCCACACACCCCCTTCCCAAGCCTGTAGTTGGAAGCAGGAGTGGCCTTGGCCTTTAGCTTCAGGTGGCAGGGTGTGGGAAGGAGCTGGGGTCAGCTGGTTAGTGTGGAAGTCCTAAGGGCCCATTCATTTGTCTCCTCTCCCCACAGCCCCTCATTCCTACAGGGATCCCCTTCCCCTGGGATTTAGAATTAGACCTCAACCCTGGCTGCACAAGGAGGTGTCTTGAGGTCCCCAATTATGATCTTTGCCTGGTTGTGACGTTTGGTACACATGACTGTCATCAAGGGTGACACCATCCCAGGACATTCAGAGGGCTGGAAAGAACAGAAGAGCTGCTCAAGAGGAGGGGAGCAGTTCTGGAAGACCACGTCCTAGACTTGGAAAAGCCAAGCCTTAAAGGCCATAAGAGCAAAGAGGATCCCAAGCAGAAGAAAGCATCTGCAGGGATAAGGGAAATACATGTGATAGCAAACAGAAAGCAAAGGTGAGATTAGAAAAGGCCTTGAGGTTACAGCCTACTGAGCTGCTGACATGGGCTGCAGGCCCAGCTGCCAGCAGGGATATGCTTGTTTCTTTCTTGCTACTGGTCCCTACCAGGCCAGTGGAGCCAGCTACTTGGCACCCTAAAGATCCCTCCCTACTGTCAAATAGCCCCACCTCTGTGCTGCTACTAGCCCACCCATACTGCTCATGCCCAGGAGGTTTTGCCACAGGTCCCCCTGGGTTGGTTGGGCAGATCCTCAGAGGTGGCCCAGACTTAGCATAAGTATCTAGAGAAGCAGCCCTGGGACACTCAAGACTGTGTCGCCTCTCTGCTGCTAACTCACTGAAGGATCCTGAATTAGTTTCTCAGCCTCATTTGCTCCGCTGAGCACAGGGGGCTGTAACTGCTGCAGTTACCCCTGGGGCTGGTGCTGAGTACCAAACGGTGGACCAGTGCCAAATGGGCACTAAGGCTCAGTCCTTCTTAGAAGTTGGGACATGGAGTCCAGGAGGTTGTCTCTAAAGGACCTTGGGGATGGGGCAGTCGGTGATCTCCTCTGAGAAGGAGTGGAGGGGAAAAGTACAGTGTCTGAGAGGAGGGAAGGAGCTAAGCAGCTTTGTGAGGAAGGGCTTGTCATTGTGCCCTGCATGCGACTTTGGGTCCCCTAGAAAGAAAAGCTGTTGTAAGGAGAAGCAACAGGGAGCCTGGGGAGTCTCTGGGTAGAGGACTCAGTCTTGAGACTGCACCCTTAATGCCTACAGCTGGGGTCCAACTGTAGAAACTTTTCTTTTTTTTCTTTAAAAGATTTATTCATTTATTTATGCACACAAGAGCTGGGGTACAGGCTAGAGTAGCAGGAGGTGAGAGGATTCACCAGACAGAGTAGGGAGCAGAACAGGCAGACTGACTGAAACACACTGCTGAGGGCAGCAGCGGGCGAGGAAGGAGCGGTCTGCCAAGCCATGTGGGTTCCCGCCCTGGCCGGAGGCAGGGATTGAACTCATGCTGCAGTGGCTGCGGTTTGCTTCATAGTGCGCCGCTTAACCCACTGCGCCACCAGGGAGGCCCCCAGCTGGAGAATCTTACACAGTTCCCCCTGGGGTGGCCCAGGCCTAACATAGGTCTCCAGAGAGGCAGGCGTCAGAGCATTTAGAGCTGTGTCCCCTCAGCCCTGCTTACGGTGTCCCACCTAGGGTTAGAAGTGGTCCTGCTGCCCTCCCACTTAATATGCCTTCTCACAGGACACTATTTCAGCAGGAGCTGAACACTGGAGAGGGCTAATCTTCCAGTGGAGGATTTTCTCCACTGACTGTCAGTGTGACTTCAGAGTGACCCTTATAGGTGGGCACAGAGGGGCATGCCACAATCAAGGGGCAGTGGGTCGGCTCTAGGCCACCGCTTGTGACAGCTGCCATCCATAGGCGATGTGGTGGACGTGTACCAGCGTGAGTTCCTGGCCCTGCGTGACCGCCTGCATGCAGCTGAGCAGGAGAGCCTCAAGCGTTCCAAGGAGCTCAACCTGGTACTGGACGAGATCAAAAGGGCCGTGTCAGAGAGGCAGGCTTTGCGAGAAGGCAATCGAACCTGGGGTCGCCTAAGTGGTGAGTGCTCTAGCCAGAAGCTACAGAATAGGTGGGGCAGGTGTAGGTCACCTTGTGCTCTCACCTGTTTGTTCCCCCCACCCACCCAGAGGACCCAAGACTGAAGCCGTGGAACGTCTCCCACAAACATGTGCTGCACCTGCCCACGGTCTTCCACCACCTGCCTCACCTACTGGCCAAGGAAAGCAGCCTACAGCCAGCAGTGCGCGTGGGCCAGGGCCGCACGGGAGGTAGGGGAGGCAGGGACCGCTGGAGGCAGGCGCTGGGTTGGTGGAGGGGGGAACCAGGGGGCCTGGGGCGGTGCCCAATCTGGACCCTCTTCCCCCACGCAGTGTCAGTGGTGATGGGAATTCCCAGCGTGCGACGTGAGGTACACTCCTACCTGACAGACACGCTGCACTCGCTCATCTCGGAGCTGAGCCCGCAGGAGAAGGAGGACTCTGTCATTGTGGTGCTGATTGCAGAGGCGAGTGGCTTCGGCTGGGGGAAATGGGAGATGTAAGCCAGGGGAACACATTCCAAGGACACCTGGCTAAAAATAACCAGGAGAAATCAAAATACGGTGCCACTGCAGAGGAAAAAAACTATCAGAAGTTTGTTAGTTGCATTCACAGAATTATTTATATAAAATTTTAAAAGGAGGAAACATTGTTGCACTTCCTCTTAGAGATGCCAGTTCCCTAGTGCACCCTAACCTACAGCCCCAAGTACCCCAAAGTGGTTTATCTGAGGCATCTATAGCCCCCAGGCCCAGCCTTACTTGGTTCCTAGCATAAGGGGCTTACTCCCCAGTGTATGGAGTCTTCTGAGGCCTGTGCCCTTCCTCCCAGTTCCTTTCTGCAGAACACTTGGGTGGCAGCCAAGCTTAGGGAGTGTGCTTGTTCTCCCTACAGACTGATGGGCAGTACACCTCAGTGGTGACAGAGAACATCAAGGCCCTGTGAGTACTGACAGTCCCACAAAGCTGGTGGAGGGCCGGCCCTCTGGATGTGGAGAGGGGTCCCTGCCCCCTCTGGAGACCCATTGCCTCAGTAGGCTGGATGAGGTTTCCGAAGATACCTGCCTGGTGGTTAAGAAAGGGAGGTGGTCTGGCTAACTCACTCTGCCCCTCTTCAGTTGTTGGAGGTCGCAAACCCATTGGACCTTCCTGTCCCTCAGGTTCCCCTCAGAGATCCATTCCGGGCTCCTGGAGGTCATCTCCCCTTCCCCCCACTTCTACCCTGACTTTTCCCGCCTCCGAGAGTCCTTTGGGGACCCCAAGGAGAGAGTCAGGTACAAGCACCACCACCCCTCTCTTGAGCCTTCAGCAGACTGCCTGCTTGTGCTGAGAACCCCATCTGTTGGTATCTGAATCTCTGGCAATTCCTTGTGGCACCTCCATTTCTCTACTGGAGGATCCCTGCATGTGGGATGGGGTGGGGGGCTCTACTTACTCAGTGGCCTCTGTGGTTGCTATGTGATCGGTGGAAGGGTCTTAGCTCCTGAGGTCCCTGCATCTGGCCCACAGGTGGCGGACCAAACAGAACCTCGATTACTGCTTCCTCATGATGTATGCACAGTCCAAAGGCATCTACTATGTTCAGGTCAGCACTCAGAGCCCACCGTCGCCTGCTGCATCCCCACACTCTGGCTGGACCTGGGTGGTGACCTGCCCATGTGCCCGTGCTGAGCCCACACCCTTTGTTCACCACCATGCAGCTGGAGGATGACATCGTGGCCAAGCCCAACTACCTGAGCACCATGAAGAACTTTGCGCTGCAGCAGCCCTCGGAAGATTGGATGATCCTGGAGTTCTCTCAGCTAGGCTTCATCGGTATGCCACCTCCTGCCCACTTAGCTGATCAGAGCCCCTCAGCCCAGCCCACCATAGCCCCTACCCTGCTCCACAGCCCCAGTACCATGTAACTGTATGCTGGGAGCCTTTGCCCCCTGCAGTAGCCCCACTTGGCATGTTTCCACTGCCCACCCTTGGCATTGACTGTCTGGGCTCACCATTCCCATCTGTGACCTCTGCCCACATCTGCCTGCGGCTGGCCACAATATGTGCTGTGTTAGAAGCTTCCTGGTGGTACTAGAGGGATTAAGTGGGAGAGGGCTGAGCACTACTATGCACTCAGTATCCCCCCCGCCCCGACTCCCATCCACAGGGAAGATGTTCAAGTCCCTGGACCTGAGCCTGATCGTAGAGTTCATACTCATGTTCTACCGGGACAAGCCCATAGACTGGCTTCTGGACCATATTCTGTGGGTGAAGGTCTGCAACCCTGAGAAGGATGCGGTGAGCAGGGGCTGGGGTGGGTGGAGCACACAGCCTCCAGCAGGAGTCGCTTCAGTACCCAGTGCGCTGACCGACAGGGGGCTGTACCGCTGGTGGGGTTGTCCTGGCCTGGTAGGTGGGGCTCAGCTGAGCTCTCCGATGCCACCCCCCTCGCAGAAGCACTGTGACCGGCAGAAGGCCAACCTGCGGATCCGCTTCAAGCCGTCCCTCTTCCAGCACGTGGGCACTCACTCCTCGCTGGCGGGCAAGATCCAGAAACTAAAGGTGGGCCCTGCCACTGGAGAACCCAGCCAAGCATAGGCAGAACCCTGGCTAGGGTGGGGTGAAGGCACAGCAGGAAAGTCAGGGTCCTCCCTAGTTACTTTGTCCTTCCCCGGCTGCAGGACAAGGACTTTGGGAAGCAGGCACTACGGAAGGAGCATGTAAACCCACCGGCTGAGGTGAGCACAAGCCTCAAGACATACCAGCACTTCACCCTGGAGAAGGCCTACCTGCGTGAGGATTTCTTCTGGGCCTTCACACCTGCTGCAGGGGACTTCATCCGCTTCCGCTTCTTCCAGCCACTGCGTCTTGAGCGGTAAGTACCAGCACCCATGGGTATACGTTGGGGGGCAGGGAAGGTGGTGACCAGGATATAGGCCTCACCACAAATTTCTGCATCTGCAGATACTCCCGTGTGACCCCCAGCATGGTGACTTAGCCTCACCATGTCTCCACTTCCTTATGCAAAAAGTGGGATAATAGCAGTAGCCACCTTCTAAAGACTGAGTCAGGCAGTGCCTGTAGGAGCTCATCACCTCTCCCCTGAGCAAGGCTCCAGTTGCCTTGCATAGCCCAGCAGTGTCCCTAGTGGCATCTGGAACCCTGGGACCCACCTGTTGCACTCCTGGCCCAGGCCTAACCTCTCCTCTGCTGGGCAGTGTGCCCGGCAGTGCCTACCCCTGCAGCTGCTCAGAGGCCTGTTTATCTGCAGGTTCTTCTTCCGCAGCGGGAACATTGAGCACCCTGAGGACAAGCTCTTCAACACATCTGTGGAGGTGCTGCCCTTTGATGTGAGTGTGGCAGGGTGTGGATGTGCAACAAGGCCTTCCCTACCCACAGCCACTGGCTTCAGCCCCTTGGTTTTTGCTCCCAGAATCCCCAATCAGACAAGGAAGCCTTGCAGGAGGGCCGAGCAGCTACCCTGCGGTACCCTCGGAGCCCTGACGGCTACCTCCAGATTGGTGAGTGGAGGCACAGGTGGGTGGATGTGGAAGCAGGGAGGCTGGGTTCAGCAGGGTAGCATCTGAGCACTGCCCTTTCCAGGCTCCTTCTATAAGGGTGTGGCAGAAGGTGAGGTGGACCCAGCCTTCGGCCCCCTGGAAGCTCTCCGCCTCTCCATCCAGACAGACTCCCCAGTGTGGGTCATTCTGAGTGAGGTGAGTTATGCAGGGCAGGGTGTGGGGACCAGGAAGGTGTTTCCAGTGGCTAGACCATGCCTGGGCTGACTGTGAACCCTACTCTTCCAGATCTTCCTGAAAAAGGCGGACTAAGGCGAGGGCTTCTGAGGGTGTACTTCTTTGGGCCCAGAAGCCCACAGAATCCTGAAATGTTGTCGCAGCTGCCCCTGGAGGGCCAGGCTCAGCCACCCCAGACTGAGGGGTTCTGCCTGGTGCACCCCCTCAGCCCACCTGGGGTCACCGCTGGCCCGGAGGCCCTAGGAGCTGGTGCTGCCCCTGCCCGCCAGGCCAAGGGAGGAGGCAGGCGGTCCCCACACTGTGCCTGAGGCGGGCCCAAGCCGCCCAGAACTGTTCGCACCCCGGCTGGCTTGAGCCAGGCCGTTTTAGAAGAGCTTTTTCCTGGGCGCCTGCTGTCCCCGGCGCGAACACTGGAATGCATATACTACTTTATGTGCTGTGTTTTTTATTCTTGGATACATTTGATTTTTTCACGTAAGTCTACATATACTTCTATAAGAGCGTGACTTGTAATAAAGGGTTAATGAAGTGTGTGCTTCATCTGTCAATGCTTTCAGCTGTGGCTGGTGAGGGGAAGCCCTATCCCAGGGATGTCACCCTAAGCCAGCTGCCACCTTGCCTGTCCAAACCACCAAGATGCTCTGCACACCCTCCCAGAAGCTCTGTACAACCTCTGCCCCATTTCCTGGACAGTCCTTAACTGGAAACAGCCAGTGATGGGTCTGAATCTGGTCCAGGCCACTCACAATCCCTGAGGACCCTCTCCCTCCCCAATAAGATAACTCCTGTCTTCCCATTCCAACTGCCTCTCACATTGATTACATCCCTACATCTTCTTGTCCCCCACCATCTCTGCCCTGGCCTTCTCCACAGTCCCCTGGTCTTGCTCACTCATCTCCCTCTGCTGCCCCACCCCTGACACATTTTAGGCCTACACTGAGGCGTTTGCACATGCCGTTTGCCTGGTTTGGAAAGCTCTGCAACTGGGCTAAAAATCACCTCTTTAGGGACCCCTGGTCTGTGGGCAGGCCTTCCCTGGGCCAGGTTCTCAAGGCATCCTGACAACCTGGGCACCAATCCCATCTATATTGACCACACTGGTAGTCCCCATGACTCCACTGCACCAGCGAGATGTATCATGGACACAGAGTGAGCTTGGAGACAGAAGTGGGCCAGAAGGGGGTAGAGGTGGCAGGGAGAGCCAGAGAGCCCCTCCCAAGGAGGGAGTCCTGTCCAGTTCAAGGTGGAGAAGGGAGGAATAAAGGTCAGGGGCCAGACTGGAAGCCAGAGTAAGAGATGCCAGAAGTTACTCCTACCCCCTTTACTCCCAGCATACTTGTCTCTGCAGATCCTGAGACACCAGGCACTGGGTCCTGATAAATAAAAGGTCCCTGGTGTCAGTTGCGAAGACCAGTGCAGGAGGGATAGGGCTGCTGAGCTCCCGTGGTAGGGCAGGGCTGGTCTCCGAGGAAGGGGAAAGAGGAGACCACTACAAAAAGCTAGAGTGTGGGGGCAGGGGAGTACCCCTGGGGTTGTTGCTCCAGGCACTGGGGGCAGGACTCGGAAATACTGAATCTAGCCCCTGTTCGCACAGCGAATTAAGGTCCAAGGCTGGTTCCCTGCAGGGTCATCACTGAGGCGCGAGACCCCTTTCCACCCAGAGAGTACACTAGGGTGCTGAAATAGGCAGTTTAATTAGAGACCAGGATGAGGGTCCGCACCCCCCCACCCCCCGCCTCGTCCTCCAAGAGGCCGGGTCTCTTCTCTGGCTCCGCAACCCGGCGTCCTCCATCTCAGGCCCAGGGCAGCAGCTTCCCCAGCGGTCGGAGGAAGTGGAAGAGCAGGCCCAGGGCGGCCAGCGCCACGAGCAGCCAGAGCGCGCACGCGCTCGCGTACAGCGGAGCCAACCTGCGGGCGGTGCTCGACGGGGTGGGGCGGCGGGCAGGGGCCCCGCCCCGCTCTTGCCTCCCACCGGCCCAGCCGGCTCGCCCTCCCACCCGGCCCCCGCTGCCGGCCCAGCGGCCACCACCCCCGCGCGCGGGCCCGGCCGGCTTCTCACCTTTGCTGAGCCGAGCGGGCATAGCCCTGAAAGTAGCGGAGGCGCGTGAATAGGTAGACGAGGCCGCACAGGGCCGCCGCACCTGGGAGAGGGGCGCGGGGGTGAGCCAGCCGGCGCGGGGACGCGAGGGCTCCAGTGCCCAGGCCCTGCCCGCGCCAGACCTTCATGAAAGAATATGCCGGCGACCCAGAGCGTGGCGAGGAACAACGGGAAGTACTCGCTGCAGTTGACTCTGCGGTGGGGAGCAGTGGCGTAAGGTGAGGGCGCCTCGGACCCTCCCCCGCCCAGGGCCAGCTGGCTCCCCGCTCCCCCCCACCCCCACCGCCGCGCCTCACTGGGCTCGGAAGACGCGCTGGAACTCGGGCGGCCCGTCGGTGAGCGGTGGTGACACTCGGAAGGCTCTGCGCGCCCAGATCACCTGCCAGGAGAAGTAGGCTGGGGGCGGAGAGGGGCAGGAGTAAGTTCTGGCCTCCCTCTGGCCGGCTTCCTTTCCCCCTCCCTTCTCCACTGAACTGCACAGGACCCTAACCCTAACCCTTGCTCTCCCCTGACCCTCTGTCCGCCCGTGGGCCACTTCCGAGTCCAGGCTGGTTCTAGGACTTGCGTGCGGAAGGGGGACAGGGCGTGTCCTGGGGAGTCTTGGAGTCCCTGCAAGTGCAGAACTTTGCTCCTGAATCATTTGACTTGCAAAACAAGGGCAAAAGCCAGCCTCTCACTCTCTAGACTTGGACCCTTGGCTCTGCGGTCCCTCCTGGACAGGGAGTGCCACCAGGATCTAAGTGCAGGGCTGACCACATCCAGGCAGGTGCAGGGGAGCATACCCCGTGAGATGCGGAGTCCCTGGGCCCCCCTCTACTGAGCCCACCAATGGGGACCTCCTGACCCCGCTTCAGGCTAGAGTCACCGGAGCCTGTGTCCCTGGGCCTCCAAACCTTGCCACGGGCTCTTGCCTTATTTATCTGTTCAGGCATTCTGGACTCTGACCCAAATCTGGTAGGCATTTTGTCCCCTACCCCACTTGGTTACAACTGGGACTCTTTCTAGTTCAACCCCAGGCCCCCAGGGCTCTTTACAGTTGGGTACAGAGGAGTGGGTTGGCCTTATGACTTTGAATTTTTATGGATCAATCTCTTGGCCTCAGGCCTGCCCACCACACATGTGAGCCCAATGCTAGGGGCTCCAGCTATCGTCCTACAAGTCCTGTGGCCCAGGTGCCCTTGGTGCAAGCCTTTTTACAAACATACCCATTTCAAGTGCACTGGGCGTGTTAAAGCTGGCCAGCGCAGTGCCGGACCTGGAGGTGGCTCCATGTTGATATGGCTGGAGACCAGTTTAGTCCATCTGCTCAGCCCCTCCAGGACTCTTGCCTCAAACTATGCTGTGTCCTACCCATACTGTGCCAGGCCACGGTGTCTGGAGCAGCAGGACCAGCCAGGTAATGTATCCCCCAGGGCTGACCTGAGGATGGCACCAAACAGGCATCTTGGGGAGGGTGTGTGGGGCAGGGAGTAGGTTCCAGCCCTGTCTGGGTCTCAACATAAAGGGGATGCCTTTGAAATCAGGGCAGAGAGGTAGGACCTTCCTGTGTAAACATTCAGAGTAAGGACAGCTAAAGCGAGCAGGGATTAGCTGGAGCTCATCAGCCCCAGACCATGGCTACCCACTACTACACCACCCTTACCCTTTTATCCTGGCAACAGACCCCATCCCCAGTTCTTACAGCACAGTATGGCTGGACTCCCCGCCTGCTCCCAGAAAGCTCCTGCCGTCTTCCAGGGTCCTTATGCTAGAAGAGCCAGCAACCCCACCTCTAGCTAGACACTGACATTCCTAACGTCAGTTACTCCCCAGGGGCATCTCCACTTTGCTGCTCTGTCTCCTTGAAAGGTAACCTCTCACCCTTTGTCCTGGCCCAGGATTTCACAGTTCACCTGCCCTGCATACATTTCTCAGGGCTTCTCCTGGGGAAACTGCTAGCCCCTCATCTCTGGAGCATCCCAGCCCTGCCTCTGCCCCTCATGGGGTCCTGGACAGCAGAAGGCACACTGCAAGAGTCTGAGACCCACCCACCTCCCCAGCAGGAACCAGCCCACCTTGCAGCAGGACTCCCAAGAGCGTGACAGTGGCCAGAAGAGCCACCTCGTCCTTCATGGTGCCTGCCTGGAGCTGTCAGGTCTGGACCCTTGAGAAAGGCTGACTGTGGAGTTCTTATCAACCCAGGCTCCTACTGAAGCTGGCCCAGGAGAAAGATTGGTTGCTCTCCCCGCCCCTTTCAGGGGAGGGAGGCTGAAGAGGAGGGGTGTGATCAAGACCAGAGAGTCAGAGAGCCTGGTTGGGCTGGGCGGACAGGACACAGAGCAGCTGACTGACAGCCCAGCCACTTCCTCCTCGTCCTTCTTGCCCTTTCTGTGCCTCGCTAGCAAAACCCAGGCTGTCTGCCTTGGTGCTCCCAGTTGGGTATGTCTGCCTGCCATGTCAACTCAGTAGTCACCAGTCGTGCCTCCACAGTTCCCACCCAACTGGCCTTCTAGACCTTTTTTTATCCTGGGTCTTGTCCCAGGAAACTTAAGACTCCTTCCTGATCCCCCACCTGCCACCATTTCCCATCTATCACTGAGTCCCAGTCATTCTCAAATCCACCCTCAGTGCTCTCTTCCAGCCCCTGCTGCACCCTAGTCATCTCTTACCTGGGCACAGGTCACAGCAACTCATGGGTTCCCAGCCCCGACCCCTTTGACCTGTCCATGTCCACTTGTCTGTCCAAACTCCCCCAACTAGGGCTGTTTAATAACATTCACTCAGCTGTGACTGCAGAGCAGTCCAGACAACCCCCCGCTGCACAGGCCATGCATTCACCCACTTGCAGGGAACCTGATGTCCACAACCTAGCAGGTGTCCTCCCAACTACCTGCCTCCAGCCCACACACACGGTCCATCCCAAAGGCCACCTGGCTGCCTGTGCTCGGGATGGCTGGTCCATCCTTTCTGGAGTCTCTGACTCAGATCAGTCACCATTTGTGCTTGCCCAGCATCCCTCCTTCCAGAGGTCTAGGGCCCTCCCCACACGTAGTTCCTTGGATCTGAACAGAGCCTCCCAGTCCTCCCAGGCCTGCAGGATGGACACGTGAGCCAACTGTGTGAGCCAAGGCTGACTCAAAATGGTGAGAGACAGTTCTGAAAACTTCTTTATAACTTTGAGGAAGGGAGCTCAACTGGGGAGGAAGATTACTGAGGGTCTGCTGATGGCCACTCCCTACCCTGAGGAACTGGGAACAGATATGGAGCCATGCTGGTTGCACTTGTCCTGGGGCCACCATGCCTAATACACCCCACTACCCAGATTTTCCATTTCGTAGAACGGGCACTTCTCCTTTTGGCTCATGCTGGTTGAAGATGGTTTTCATCAGTGGTGGCAGGGTCCAGACTGGAACAGGAGCTGGTGAGACCACAGGCAAGCACAAGCTGTATCATGGGAGGGACAGAGCAGCTGGTCTTCAGGGTAACTGTTACTGAAGCCCAGTCTTGGGCTGCTGTGATGTCCTGGTGCCAGCCTCCACCCTGCCAGTACTCTGGGGAAGTCCCTACTGGTTGGGGTCATGCAGCCTTGGAAACTCTGCCCTTGATACCCTGCTGACCTCCCTTCTTGCTGCTCCCAAGTCTGGGTTCTAGCCTGAGGGGTTTGTTGCCTCCTGGGCTCCTGAAACCTCTCCCTTTTCACCTGTCAGCGCCTGGTCAGTGCCCAGTGAATGCCTTTCAGCCTCAGCGTCCTCAGGAAACCAACTGCTCTCTAGTTGGGGCTTCTGTGAAGCCCCTCAAGGGCAAAGGTGGGTCTCCATGTCTGTGCCCTAAGTTAGTTTAGGTCTGAGACCTATAGAGTAGTAGGTGCTCAGTGGTGAAGAAATCGCTGATAGATGGGAATACCAGAGCCGAGACACCCACAAATGTTTCCTTATGCTGTCTCTCTGCCCACTCAGCCCCCTTCCTCCCTGGAGCCTGTCTAGACCACAGTCCCCTATCTGGACTCCCCTCTGGTTCCAGCCCAATAAGCCTGAAGTGGGGGACACATGGTAGGCAGGTTGTGTGTTTGTGTGACTCCTGTCACACAAACTGATGGTGTTACATCACCACCCGAGTGCTTTGGGTATCAAACTCATCCACAGGCTGTGTGTCCACAGGGCCTTGTATGTGTCCTTCTTTCTGCTAAATCTCTTTTACTCCAAGGCCTAGACATCCTCATCTAATGCTCAGCCCTTTTTGTCCTGGCAACAGGAAGCTAAGAAGTAACATCAGCAACTTCTGAGGAAGTCCTTGGGCAAGTGTCCAGGAATGAATCTGGTCTCAGCCTCTGGTGCCCTCCCCACGCCCCTCAGTTGCACTCCCTCCTCTGAGGTTCCCCAGCTTCTCAGGCCCTAGCCTGGGCTGAGCCTACTTAGGCTGACACAGATCCAGCCTCAGGCCCTCAAGGCTTGTGCTGCCCACGACCCTCCTGTGCAGACCTGGAGGTGTTAATGTCAGAAGAGAAGTAAAAATGCTCTTCCCAGGATGTGCCTCTGATGGACACATGCTACAACCCCTACAAGATCCTAAAGAATTTTCTGGAAAGCTGAGTTCACTCAGAAACTCTGGGAGTGGAAAAAGCAGCAGAGCCATTATGTTGAAAAGAAATTATGACTTCGGTATGATAAAACATCTTATGCGGTGTACAACTCTAAGCCTATAATAAAATTGTAAACATTTATCTTGAAATTACTTTGGACTTACAAAAAAGTCAGAAAAATAGTACCCACATTTTACATACCCTTCACCTAGCTTTCCCTAATGTTAAAATCTTTAACCATAATTCAATTGTGGTAACTAGGAAATTACCATTGATGCAGTCCTCAGCCATTTTACAGATCTTACTCAAGTTATGCCTGTTGTCCCATTAACTTCACACAAAGACCTAAAAAACATGCTCAGTTGTCCCAGACAAAAAAAAAAAAGACCACATATTGTACGAGTCCCTTTATCTGAAATGTCTGGAAAAGGCAAATCAGTGGAGAACAGAAAACAGATCACTGCTAAATGGGGCTGGGAATATGAAGGGTGTTAATAGGTGATAAAAATGTTCAAAAACCATATTACTGTGATATTTATTCAACTTGGTAAATTGACTAAAAATCATTGAGTGATACATGTAAAATGGGCAAGTTTATGGTATGTAAATCATCCCACAGTAAAGTTGTTTCTAAGCACAGTACAAACTGCTGTTTGCCCTTTCCCCAGGTGCCTCAAATGTTAGCATGTTAGATAACAACAGTACAGTGATTAAACAGGAGAGAAGTCTTGGTCCAGAACAATGAACTAATCTGTAGGCCTTACCCAAATTCCATCAATTACAACAAATGTCCATTTTCTGGTTCAGGCTCTGATTCAGGATCATGTGTCTTTAATGGGGACATCAATCTGTGCTTCATGATCTCAGCTCTGCTGAAGACTCGTTTTTTTGGTAAGTGGTTCTCAGTCTGGGTTTTCTGAAGTTTGTACATTGTTAAATGGAAGTTATTCATTTTGGGCAGGAGTGCCACAGAAATGCCCATCCTGTTGGAAGGGATGTGACATTTACAGCTTCTATCACAATCCTGAGCTTTCTGCACAAGGAGATACGTACCCATCACAACGACAGTGCTTGCTCCTGACTTTTAACCCACCCTGCGTCACAGATTCAAGGCTCTGATCTCAGCCATCTTTGGACTGATGCACTTTGGGCACCTGGGCCCTCTTCTGCACCCCCCAGAACTCCTGAGCACCCTACCCTGGCATTTCTTGTCCTGTTTTCCTTGTTGGGTTTCTAATCCTTCCAGAACTTCTGGGCAGAGATAGCTCTCCTTTGCTGATCCTCAGGCCCCATATTGGGTAGTGCTCAAAGAAACACACCCACAGGTACACAAACACAACTGCCTGGACAGCATAGCTGTCTTCTCTGCCCTCCTCCCCAAAACCACTGATCCTTTTCTGTCTGTATAGTTTTGCCTTTCCCCAGAATGTCATGTAGTTCACTTAGTAATATGCTTTAGGTTCCTCCACGTCTTTTGATGACCTACTAGCTTATTTCACTACTGAATACTATTCAGCTGTCTGGAATGTACCACAATGTATTTAACCACCTACTAAAGGACTTTTTGGTTGTTTATAGGTTTTGGCAGTTATGAAAACAGCTGCTGTAAACATTTGTGTGCAGGTTTATGTGTGGATGTAAGTTTTCATCTCACTTGGGTAAATAACAAGGACTGCAATTGCTAGATTATATGGGAAGAATATGTTTAATTTTGTAAGGAACCACCAAACTATTTTCTGAAGTGACTGTACTGTGTTGCGTTCCCACAAGCAACGAAGGAGAGTTCTTGTTGCTCCACATCCTTGTCCACAATTGGTGATGTCAGTGTTCTTGTTTTTTCAGAGATTTGAACAGGTGTATTAGAATGGGGCTCTCCATTGCTGTCTTCACTTGCATTTCTCTAATGCACATGCTGTGGAGCATCTGATTTGACATCTGCATGTCATTTTTAAAAAAGATTCATTTACTTATGCATACAAGAACTGGGGTACAGGTCTTGGTGTGAGGGGTGAGAGGATTCACCAGAGACAGAGTGGGGAGCAGAACAGGCAGATTGACTAAAGTACACTGCTGAAGGGAGCAGTGGGTGAGACAGAAGAGGTCTGCTGTGCTATGTGGGTCACCTCCCTGGCTGGTACTCATACTGCAGTGGCTGCCGATGCTACACAGTGCAGTGCTTAACCCCTTGCGCCACCAGGGAGGCTCCTGCACGTCATTTTTTGCTGAGGTTTGTATTGAAGTTTATTACCCATTTTTAAATGAAGTTGTCTCTTAGTCTGTGACTTGTTTCCTCTTTTTTTTTGAAGTTTCTTTGGTTACCAGAACCCAGCTGCCTCAGTGGTGGGAGCCGGCAGGAGCAGTGGTGTTCTCTTACCCTGCTGCTCCACCACAAGTCAGTTGTGACAGAGCCCTTTTTTTAAAAAAAAAAATTATTTATTTATACATATAAAACTGGGGTACAGGCCAGAATCCAGGGCAGTGAAAGGATTCACCAGAGACAGAGTGGGGAGCAGAACAGGCAGACTGACTGAAACACACTGTTGAGGGGAGCAGCAGGCGCGGCAGGAGAGGTCTGCTGTGCCATGTGGGTTCCCTCCCTGGTCAGCGGCAGGGATCGAACTTGTGCTGCAGTAGTTGTGGTTTGCTTCATGGTGTGTTGCTTAACCCATTACGCTACCAGGGAGGCCCCTGACAGAGCCCTTTTATGTAAAGGGCACTACCTGATTGTGGAATAGACCAATCATCCGCAGGATTGAAAAATTGTCCAATAAGACTGGTGGGTGGGGCACACTGAAAGTATATATAAGCCAGGGTTGGAGAGAGGCAAAAGGGCCCTAGGGAAGCAGCAGCCCTGATAAAGAGCCCCTGCAGAGGAAGAGGAGTGCTCTGAAGAGGAGGAGAGGACACTAGCCCTGAAGAAGAGAAGATGGTTCCAGGCTCTGAAGAAAGAAGAAAAGAAGCATTCAGTAGCCATCCTCTAAGGAGGGAAGAGAAGCTGAAGGACTCTGTGCAAGCTATGAGTTGATTGGTGCTTTGACAGAAACAGAGTCCCAGTCTCTGATAGTGACTGAAAGGAGCACCAAAGGCCCTGGGCCTGGTGTCTCAAAGAGCTCTTCGTTATTCTTATAACCCCACAACTTACAAAGAGCTGTTAACACTGGGTGTCTCTGACACCGCCCCTGCAGGGTCAGTAGTGGCCATCACTACTGGCCAGTGCTGTCCAACACTCCTGGAGACTGGTGATGACCATCACTGATGCTGTCTGCATGAAGCAGCCAGCCACTGTGGTTACAGTAAGCTTTTTGTTTCCCCTATTTAATAAACCCCATGATTGTTCTTCCTGGAGCCTGAGGTCTCTTGCAGTTGTGCACGTGGGTGAGAACCCATAGCCAGTGACCTGTCCTTTTACTGGGCACTGTCCTCTGTTAGGTTATAGCCCCTATTGCTATAGTCCTTGATTCTGGTTTGTGGTCTTTTGGCCTTTGGGGACTCTTTGGTCTCAGATCTCTCTCTGCCCCTGTTTCAGTTGGTGACCACGAAGGGACTCTCCAATACTTTCACAGAGCAGAAAATTGTAATTTTAACAAAGCTCAGCTTATCAATATTTTTTCATAGATCATATCTTTAGTGTTGTATCAAGAACTCATCACCATACCCAAGGTAACTTCTAGGAGTTTTATAGTTTTGTATTTTACATTAAGTTCTATGACTTGTTTTGATTTATAATAATTCATTTTCAATTAATTTTTGTAAACAGCCTAAAGTCTGCTTTGTGTGTGGATGTTTGGTGTTTCCAGAACCATTTCTTGGAAAGACTATCTTGTCCACATTATATTACTTTTGCTCCTTGGTCAAAAATCAATTGATTTATGTGGGTTGATGTCTTGGCTCCTAATTCTGTTCCATTGATACACAAATGGTCAATTCTTTCTCCCAAAGTCTTGATTACTATGGCTTATATAAGTAAGTCTTGAAACCAGAGAGTGTGTAGTTATCCTGAAACCAATTTCCAATGTATGAGTGTGTGTGTGTGTATGTTTCTCTGTATGCAAGAGCATCATACCAACAAACAATTCTTAGTTATTAGCAAGAATTTAACTCAATTTGGATGCTCTCTATTGGAAAGTGTTAGATTCTAAAAGTAAGGACTCATTCTTCAAAGACCATCCTCAATTTCACACATCTGTGGCAGCACAGGCTGTTATCTGAGCTGCTGAACAACAGCTATAGGTTGGAGGCTCTCATAACCCTCTCTGAGACTTGGGGTGACAGTCTCAAGCCAAGGTTACGACCTATGCTTCTGACTAACTGACTACAGACAGGTTCCAAAGACTCCCACCTCAGGTTTGGTTAGAGTGGCTCAGAGAACTAAGGAAACCCTTTTACTTACTAGTTTAACAATTTCTTACAAAGGCTACAACTCAGGAATAGTCATATGGAAAAGATAAATAGGGCAAGCTACAGAGAAAGGACACGGAGCTTCCATACCCTCACCAGTCCCATTCCCCTTGACTCTCCATATACTCACCAATCCCCAAATCACCAAAGCACCCCCTTTAGGGATTTTATGAGCTTTCATTATTTAGACATGATTGATTAGCTCATTGGTGAATGACAACTGAATTCAACATCTTCCCTGGGAAATCAGGGGGCAGGACTGAAAATCCTTCCATCTATTTGCTTTGGTTTCCCTGGCAACTGGCCCATAAATCAGGTGATTCCAAAAGTTACCTTCATTAATATGACAAAATACCATTACCACTCACAACACCTAGGAAATTCCAAGGCTTTTGGGAACTGTGAGCCAGTAACAGTAGAAAAGACCAAATATGTGTGAGAAATATTTGTCTTATAAATCACAGTATTTGTTCTTCTACTTCAATATTGAGTTGACTATTCTGTATCTTTTGCCTCTCCATGTGAAATTTACAATCAGTTTGTTGATGCCCACAAAATAATTTTCAGAAAATTTTACTAGAATTATATTGAATGTATAGATCAAGTTAGGAAGAACTGACATCTTGACAAAATTGAGTCTTCCTATCCATGAATATGGCATATCTCTCTCCAGTTCTTTAATTTCTTTCATCAGAGTTTTGAGTGTGGAATTTAAAAAAAAAAAAAAAGAGAAAAGGAGGAGCTCAAGAATTCTGTGAAAAGCAAGGAACACAGAATAGAGGAATTGGAAGAAAGAGTCAGTATCCTCGAAGACACAAACATAAAAAGAGCCAATAAAGACAGGGGAAGAGAAATAAAAATGAGAAAGAATGAAGACACACTTCGAGTACTATCAGACACTATGAAAAAAGGAAACATAAGAATCATAGGTATACCAGAGGGAGAAAAAAGGGGAAAAGGCTCCAAGAACCTATTCAAAGAGATAATTGAAGAAAACTTCCCAAGCTTAAAAACCAAAATGAAAATAGATATACAAGAAGATAGAAGAATGCCAAATTACCACAATGAAAGGAAAACTATAGCAAGACACATGAGAGTAACCATTCAAAAGGCCCAGGACAAAGAAAAAATAATGAAATTGACAAGGACGAGGAAACAGATAACCTACAAAGGAAAACCAATCAGGTTGACATCAGATTTCTCCAAAGAAACACTAAAGGCAAGAAGAGAATGGAGAGACATACTCAACAAACTTCAAGTCAATGAATTCCAACCAAGAATACTCTACCCAGCAAAGCTCTCCTTCCTCTATGAGGGAAAAATAAGAACTTTCTCAGACAAACAAAGTCTACAGAAATTCACTAGTATAAAATCCCCACTCCAAAAAATTCTACAAGAAACCGTAGAACTAAAACCAACAGAAGAATGAATAAAAGAAGGTGAAAATTAGAACCCAAAAAAGGCAAACATGAATTTTAGTGTATCAGTCTTCACTTGATCTTAGCCAAAAGGCCAAGAAGCAATAGTGTATCAGTCTTAACTGTAAATGTAAAGGTACTAAACTCATCAATAAAAAGACTACCAGAGTAGCAAACAGGATTAAAAGACAAAACCCAACCTTTTGTTGCCTATAGGAAATACATTTAACTACAAAAGACAAAGACTAAAAGTAAAGGGCTGGAAAACAGCTTTTCAGTTAGATGGACCAAAAAAGAAGGCAGGAACAGCAATACTTGTATCAGATAAAACAGACTTTAAACTAAAAAAGGTTAAAAGACACACAGATGGTCATTACGTTATGATCAAGGGGACAATAAATCAAACATATACTTATCAACATAACACTTATCAACATATACTCAACAAATGAAGGATCACCAAAATACATCAGACAACTAATAACATTTCTGAAAACAGACATAAAAGAAAATACATACGTATTAGGAGACTTCCACTCACTACTCTCATCAATGGATAGATCAACAAGACAAAAAATAAGCAAAGACACTAGAGCTCTAAATAACGATCTAGACCTCACAGGCTTAATGGACATCTATAGAACACTACAGTACCCCCAAAAATCTGAATATACATTTTTCTCAAGTGCACATGGATTATTCTCCAGGATTGATCACATACTGGGACACAAGACAAACATCATCAGATACTTAAGATTAAAATCATACCAACTATCTTCTCTGACCATGAAGCTGTCAAGCTACAAATAAACCATGTAAAAAAAAACGAGGAGGGCCTCCCTGGTGGCGCAGTGGGTTAAACAATGCACTGTGAAGCAAAACCGCAGCCACTGCAGCACGAGTTCAATCCCTGCTGCCGCCCAGGGAGGGACCCACATGGCACGGCAGACCTCTCCTGCTGTGCCCGCTGCTCCCCTCAGCAGTGTGTTCTGTTGATCTGCCTGTTCTGCTCTCCGCTCTCTGTGGTGAATCCTCTCACCCCCCCACACCTCTGGCCTGTACCCCAGTGCTTGTATGCATAAATAAATCTTTAAAAAAAAAAACGAGGAACCCCCCCCCCAACACATGGAGATTGAAACCTGCACTACTGGAAGACCATTGGATCAATGAGGAGATCAAAGAATAAATTTAAAAATACCTTCAGATAAACACTAATAAGGATACAACTCTCCAGAATATATGGGATACGGCAAAAGCAGTCATAAGAGGAAAATATATAGCAATAGAGGCACATGCCAAGAAACAACACAACGAAACAACCTAATCTCACATCTTAAAGAACTGGAAAAAGAACAACAAAAAACCCAATAGCCAGTAGAAGAAAGGAAATAATAAAAATCAAAGAAAAAATAAATGAATTAGAAGTCAAGCAAATGATCCAAAAGATCAATGAAACCAAAAGCTGGTTCTTTGAAAAAATTAACAAACTAGATAAACCTCTAGCTAGACTGATGAAAAAAAAATCAAAAACAAAAACAGGAGAACACACAAATAAATAGGAGAACAATGAAAGAGGACAAATCACAACAGATTCAGCAGAGATCAAAAGAATAATAAGAGACTACTATGAAAAACTATATGCAAACAAGTTCAACAACCTAGAAGAGATGGACAAATTTCTACAACTTTATAATCACCCAAAATTAGATAAAGAGATACACAACACCTAAATAGTCCAATTACAAGGAGTGAAATTGAAACAGTAATCAAATCCCTCCCAAAAAATAAAAGTCCAGGACCAAATGGCTTTACAAATGAATTCTACAAAACATTCAGAAATGAACTAACACCTACCCTACACAGACTCTCAAAAAATTGAAAAAAAAAAAAAAAAAGGGAAACTACCTAATATATTCTANCCTACCCTACACAGACTCTCAAAAAATTGAAAAAAAAAAAAAAAAAGGGATACTACCTAATATATTCTATGAAGTCAACATAACACTAATACTAAAACTGAATAAGGACAACACAAAAAAGAAAACTATAGACCAATCTCTCTAATGAACACCGACGCAAAAATCCTCAATAAATCTTAGCCAACAGAATCCAGCAATGCATCAACAAAATAATCCACTATGACCAAGTAGGATTTATTCCAGGACCACAGGGTGGGTCAGTATCTGAAAGTCAATAAATGTAATCCATCACATCAACAAAAAGAAGAAAAAAAAACCCACATGATCATATCAATAGATGCATTCAATAAAGTTCAACACCCATTTATGATGAAGGCCCTTGAAATCCTCCGGATAGAAGGACCATAATTAACATAATAAAGGAAAGAAGATGTAAAATTATCACTGTTTGCAGATGACATGATAATATGCAGAGAGAATCTCAAAACTCTACAGAGAATATAATTAAATTAATCAGTTAGTTTGGCAATAGCAGGATACAAAATTAACACACAAAAATCAGTAGCCTTCCTATATACAAACAACCAATCTGAAGAAGAAGAAATCAAGAAAACCATCCCTTTTATAACTGAAACCAAAAAAATCAAATATTTGGCAATAAATCTAACAAAAGAGGTAAAGGACCTCTACAAAGAAAATTATAAAACATTGCTAAAAGAAATAGAAGAAGACACAAAGAAATGGAAAGACATCCCTTGCTCATGGGTTGTTTAGTGTTTATTGATAATTATTGACATTTTTCTGTACATATTTAAAATAAACATGTCAATGGCATAAAATGAAATCGATACATTTTTCTTGAATAGAAAACAAAGCAATAGAAATAAATTCTGCCTAAATATTTTTATTTTCCCTGGGTTTAAAACCCAAGCAAGTGTTATTGTTAAAACAGAACAGATAGACTATTTCATGCATCTTTAAAAAATGATGGTTGTTACTTATTGAGACGTATATATGATAAACATTTATGATTATGTAATGATACTGACAAACACCTTTGACGCCTTTGGAAGTTGCTAAAGGACTAATTTATTCTTCTGACGATTGACAAGGGAAAAAGCAAGCATTTGCTTTGTGACCTTTTATGTGATGATCAGGCAGGCACCTATAAGAGAGAGAGAACAGGATTAGGAAAACAAAATTTACTGTTTTCACAGATCCTGGAGATAAGAGGCAGGGCATGTCATTCAGGGCCAAGGGAAAGCACCAGGGTGGTTAGGAAATGCAAATTAAGACTACATAGGTATCACCTTATACAGTAAGAATGGCACACATCAAAAAACCCAAAGATAAATGCTGGCGAGGATGTGGAGGAAAAGGAACCCTAGCACACTGCTGGTGGGAATGCAAGCTAATCCAACCACTATGGAAGGCCATATGGAGGTTCCTCGGTCTACTAGAGATGGAACTACCATATGATCCGGGAATCCCACTCCTAAGGATCTACCCAAAGGACACAAAAACACCGATCCAAAAGGGCACCTGTACTCCTATGTTCATTGCAGCACTATTTGTAATTGGTAAGACCTGGAAACAACCCAAATGCCCGAAAGTAGAGGACTGGATCAAGAAGATGTGATACATTTACACAATGGAATATTATTCAGCAATAAAAAATGAGAAACGAGGGACATTTATAGAAACATGGGTGGAGCTAGAAGGAATTATACTCAGTGAAACAAGTCAGAAGGCAAGAGAAATATCGGATGGCTTCACTATTAGGAGGACTATGAAAGAGCAACAACTACAACAACAACGAAAAAAAAAAGAAGAATAAACTCAAGGAAATGGGCAATTATAACCAAAAGCAAACAAAAAACTCAACAAGACCAAAAGGTCAAAGATAAACCAAAGGGACCATGGGGCGGGAGAGGGGAAGGAGGAGAGGGCAAAGACGGGGATGCGGGCAGAAAGAGTACAAGGGACTGAGGTGATGGTGCATGGTTGGAATGGTGGTGGGAACTCCCTGGGGAATACAAATGATGTCAAATATAATTACATTTAAAAAAATAAAAATTAAAAATCCTACAAAAAAAAAAGAATGAAGGGGAAGGATTAGAACAGAGTCTCTATTAGGGTTCCCGTAGAAAAGGGAAGGAAGGGCAGGGTGAGCAGTTTAGGTCTGGCTCATCAGAATAATTTTATCGGGTTCTAATCTCTATTTTCCTAGCACCTGACCTTGTGGTGACTAAAGCAAGGGAATACTGCCTTGAGGTGCACAGGTCAGTCAGAGAGGTGTGGCTCTGTTCTCTTAGTTTGCGTAGCAAAGGCACGCTCAAGTGATGGGATTTTCACTGTCAATTGTGAGTGGGGCCTAGAGCAAGAAAGGATTTTGCAGCAGGCTCAGGCTAAAACGCAGGTCACGCTCCTGCTTGGCCCGCAAGACCTAATAAATCCCTTGGAAATATGGACAGTAGAGACAGTTGCAGGTGTTTCTGGGAAGCCCTGGTAAAAGATACAGTGTATACCCTTACGGCTTCCAAGCAAGGAATGTACATCACCTCCAAAACAAAGCAAAAGTCGGGGCTCCCTGGTGGAGCAAGGGGTTAATTGGCAGCACTATGACACTATGCGGCAAGCACTGAAGCTCAAGTTCAATCCCTGGCAGCAGACCTCTCATGTCTCGCCCACTGCTCCCCTCAGCAGTGAGTTTCAGTCTCTGCCTGCTCTGTTCCCCACTCTGTCTCTGGTGAAACCACTCACCTCCCCCCGCAACACACACCTCTGGACTATACCCCAGTTCTTGTAAGCTTAAATAAATAAATCTTTTTAAAAAATACAAAGCAAAACTTGACAATAACTCCAGGAGATATTGGGGTGCCAAGTGATCAGGTGGCCATAGCAGTGGGCTGGTTCTAGGGGACCCAAGAAGGGGCACAGTGGAGCTGTGGTGGGTTGTCACACAAGAGAGCAATGCTCTGCATGGCTGGGCAGAGTCTGAGCACAAGGAAGCGCTTGTGTGGCCAGTGCTACAGCCCAGCCCCCTCCTCAGTCAGCAGGACACCAGTCCCAGGGAGTGGTCCCTTAACTGCAGGCTCAGCCTGCAGGTTCCTCATGGTGGTTTTCTCTGCAGGGAGCTCTTGATTTTACTGAAAGAAGTTTGCAGTGTTTTATCTTCTGGTTGCTCTTTTCCTGTTTTGTTCGAGAACTTCTCTCCCATTCTGAGATCACCAAGAGGTTCTCCTACAGTAATCATCTCATAAAAGCTTAAAAACTTGGTCTTTGACATTTAGGTCTTTAATCTACTTGGAGTTCATTTGCTTAGGTGTCAAGGTAGGGTTGCATTTTTTCCCAAAACTTTTTAAAACATAATTTCAGACTGAATGAAAATTTGCAAGAAGAATATGAAGAATTGTAGTTCAGTCATCATTCAGTTTCCTTTCATTTTACATTTCATTTCTCTCTCCCTCTCCTTACACACACACACACACACACACACTGTGTTTCTAGGGTAATATGTAGACAAAAGGCCCCTTTGTTCAGGCCCCCTACAGTACAATTAACAAAATCAGGAAATTAGCATCAAGACAAATAGTTCTCTAACAGACAGACTTTAATCAGATATTGTGAATTGTTCCAGTGCTCCGGAATTAGCTGAATCCAGTTACCCTGTGTCTGGGGTCTCCTTTAGTCTGGACGAGGCCAGTTCATGGGGTTTCCAAGACTGCAGGCCAGTTACTTCACAGATGTGCACCTGGAGTCTTGCGGATGTGATCCATCTAGAGCCTGAGCGGCTGGCAGGGCCCTGGGCCCTCAGCCAGCAGGAAGCACACAGTGGCTCTGGGTTCGTTACTGAGCAATGGGTTTGCTACTGGATCTGCAGAAACCACAACATCAGGTTTTGAGAAAAGAAAAAGCAGATTTTATCACTGTAAATCAGTTAAGAAAGGGAATGAGGTTACATGGATTGGGGGATGGGCTGGAGAACAAAGAAGTTAAATTTTATTGCTTGAAAAACAGTTTAAAGGTAAAGAAACATGGGCCTCCCTGGTGGTGCAGTGGGTTAAGCAACGCACTATGAAGCAAACCGCAGACACTGCAACACGAGTTCGATCCCTGCCTCTGGCCAGGGAGGGGACGCACATGGCGCAGCAGACCTCTCCTGCCTTGCCCACTGCTCCCCTCAGCAGTGTGTTTCAGTCAGTCTGCCTGTTCTGTTCCCCACTCTGTTGCTGGTGGATCCTCTCACCCCCTGCACTTCTGGCCTGTACAAATAAATAAATCTTTTTAAAAAAATATCCCATTTATCTTTGCCAGAAATAACTATTTTTCCCATTGGAACTAATCTTTGTGTGGCTATATGTTTGAGATTATCTAAAAAAATTTGTTGGGCCTCCCTGGTGGCGCAGTGGGTTGGGCAACGCACTATGAAGCAAACCGCAGCCACTGCAGCACGAGTTCGGTCCCCGCTGCCAGCCAGGGAGGGGACCCACGTGGCGCGGCAGACCTCTCCTGCCTCGCCCGCTGCTCCCCTCAGCAGTGTGCTTCTGTTGGTCTGCCTGTTTTGCTCCCTGCTCTCTGTGGTGAATCCTCTCACCCCCCCACACCTCTGGCCTGTACCCCAGTGCTTGTGTGCATAAATAAATAAAATCTAAAAAAAAAAAAAAAAATTTGTTGCTCCTCACACTATCACCTCCTAATTTTAGTCAGTATTGGTGATTATTACCTAAATCCCTTACTATTATGTGATTGCCAAATGATGACTTTCTAATTCTATTATTCTTTTTCTAAACACATCTATTACATCATCCTTCATGTTTGTACAATGTATGATTTCCCCGTGAAATTCCCACCACCAGTTCACCCAGGCACCACCACCACAGGCCCTTGTGCTCTTCCCACCCCTGCCCTGATCCTCTTCTTCTCCATTGTTCTTTTTACACTTATTTGTAGGAAGAAACTCTCCCTTCTTCACTATTTACTTATTGAATCACAGTGGATTAATAAACTGTTAAAGTCTTATTCCATGGTTTTAAATCTTCATTGCTGTTACTTATTTTGATGTCCATTTTGTCCCAGAGTTGTCCTGTGGGCTCCCGTCCAATCAGCCCATGTCCTTTTGTCATGCCCTGGTCTTCCATGCCCTGGTGCTTCCTTATCGCAGCACCAGCATCAGTCACTCCTCCAAGGACAAGAAGACCTGCTCTTCTTAATGGTCAATGGCAGTTAGAAGCCAATGTCTGGGTCCAAGTGTGTTCACTCTTACCAGGGTGTCCTTGCAGAAGAAAACTAGGAAACAGAGGGATGTGTGTGTGTGCATATGCATGCAAACATGTGTATCTGTAACTACTTAAACATATAAAGAAAGGGGTGTGCATATATACATATATTCACATGTATTTCTGCTGAAAACCATGAGTTTGCATTGATATTTTTAGTTCTAAATAGAAAACTGTGGGTGCCTCCTTCCCATATTGAGAACTCTGCTTTCCCCACCAGTGAATTTGGCTGCCATTATCCATGATGTTATTTACTTATTTGCATAAAAAGGAGCTTCAAAATTGTTAGTTTGAGTCACTAGAAACCTACAAACTGCACTTACACATTTGTTTAGAATTCCTTTTGTCTTCAGCCTGAGGGCATGTAATCCAAGTGTTATTCATTTGAAATATTCTTTGGTCTGCTTCTCATCCTTCTTTTTTTTGAGAATGTAGAACATTAGCATGGTGCCGAAGGTCCGCTCAGAGAAGCCTCTCGGCCACATCTGGTCCTTCTGTCCTTCCATCCCACCCTCGCCCATTCCTAGCAATTCATCTATTCAGTTTCTGGTTTATTGACCCTATGTTTCTCTTTGCACAAATTAGTGGACACGTGGAAATCGTCTTCTTCTTACACAAAAATTAGCACACTAGTGTTAACAAGCAGACGACAGGCCTGAAATGTAGTCACTTGTGCTAAGTACCACGTCACCAAATGAGACTTAACTTGATCATTTTCTTCTCTCCCAAAAAGGGAACCTTAAACCAGTCAGTCAGGAATCACCTGGCCAGCTCCCTCAAAGGCCCCCAACACCTCCTAAAGGAAAGCAAACAACCACTTTTTTTGCCTACAACAACTGAATTGCTCCCCTCCTTTCTGCCTATAATAGCTTTCATTTTGTACAGCTCCTGCAGCTTCTTTCTGTCTGCCACATAGGATGCTGCCTGATTCAAATAGATTTTTTAAAAAAGATTTATTATTTATGCATACAAGAACTAGGGCACAGGCCAGCAGTGTTGGGGGTGAGAGGATTCACCAGATTGAGTGAAATACACTGCTGAGGGGAGCAGTGGGTAAGACAGGAGGGGTCTGCCGTGCCATGTGGGTCCCCTCCCCAGCAGGCGGCAGGGATCGAACTCATGCTGTAGTGGCTGCGGTTTGCTTCATAGTGTGTTGCTTAGCCCACTGCACCACCAGGGAGACCCATGAAATGGATTTTTGCTCAAATAAATTCTCTAAATTTTTAATATGCCTCGGTTTATCTTTTAGCAGTCTTCTGCTCTTTGCTTCACAAAGTATCCTGGACAGCCTGCTATACTCATTCATAGGGATCTTCCTTATAGCTGTGGATGACCTCTAGTGGGAATGGCCCCCTAGATGATCAGGGGGTCCTGTTCAGGGCCATATAACAAAAACTGGCAATTATAGATGAGGCCTCTATGAGTCTTAGGTTATTTTTTTAATATAGTGATTTTATAAAGTGGAATTTCTGAATAGCTACATATTCACTTGATTCAAATGTAAATTACAAAAGCCAGCTAAATATACCATTTAAGAATTCTTTATTAAATGATACATACTGATTTAAACATTGTGGCCTATAGGATGTTTGGTGACATTCACAGTAGTTTTAAAAGAACTTAAAATCAGTTGAAGACTCATTTTTCAGAAGTGCCCTGCACATATTGGGGGCCTCAGTGCTGGGAGGACAGTTTAGATTCCAGGAGGGCGGACCTTCAGTTGACTGTTTTGGGCCTACAAAAGGAGCGTGTGGGGGACCATCCCTCAACGAAAGTGGACTTGAGGCCTTCCATTTCACTGAGCAGGCTCCTCTAAACAGGCCTTGAGTGTAGGGTCTTATGTGTGGGTTCCTGGGGCTGTACCTGGGCATGTCCCCTAGAAGGTGAGCAGAGCAGGGCCAGGCCCAAGATTTGAGCTGAGAAATGGTTGCCCCTGACCCTCAGCCTTCCCCAGAGGGGTTCCTGCACTTGGGCCATCAGGTTGAGCCTTTGCACCCTCACAGTGATAGGTCATTAAAGGTGAGTGGCCCCGGGCAGGGAACACAAATGGGGAGACAACTTCCTCTGCCAAGGCAATTCCCAGGGAATGAGAATTCCTGGGTCCTCAGCCTGCAGCACCCCAGTTTATGCTGATCCTGAGGCTGTGCTCCATCAAGACTCTGGCTTCTTTTCCTGGGTTCTCTGGAGAAACAGAAAAGGTTAATGGGACAAATGACAACCAGCACCATAGCTGTCTCAGGTTCCCTCACAGCCCATGTCTACTATCCAGTCCACGCTGGCTTGTGTTAGCAGGCAGCATGTGGGGCAGCCAGACCCTTAAACTTTGCACGCCACCAGCCACATACTCTTAGTGAGTGAGACTGTCTTTAGAAAACAACTTTAATAATTAATGTGCATAGCACTGAGAAATGAGAGAAAAGATAATTTCCCAACGAGAGACCTAAAGTTACCCATCCCCTTGTGGGTAAATGTCCAGTCAAACAGACTTGGCCCAAAGCAGGGCCACTGAGACCCAAAAACTTGCTGCAAGTGTAAGGCACCTTCTGGTAGGGACCTATAGGAAAGGGGCAGAAGGGGTCAGGCAGGTCCAGAGGGGAAAGAGCAAAATCAAAGCTGCCATTGTCAGCCTCCCCACGAGTATCTCACCCATGCCTCTGTCTGTTTCAAGCATCTCCTTCCATGTCCCCCAAGTCCCTGGTATAAGTTCAAGGCTGAAAAGCAAGCACGTCTTCTTCACAGGGCTCTCTGTTCCACGTGCCTCGAGTCTTTTCTCCTTTCAGCCTTCTCTCCTGCTCAGATCCACCCTTCCTCAGGTGGGGCAGGTAGCTTGGAGCCTCCCCTTTCTATGGGGATTACACTGTTACACTTGGAGGGGTCCAAGCCCATGGTTGTGGGGCTCTCTCAAGGCATGGAGCCACATCTGTCCATTCACCTCCAAATTTGTGCTAAGTTATATCCCAGAGGATCAGTTATGTACCCACTCTTCCCTTATGGAAACTGCCTTCTTCCCTTGAAGGTCATGACCAACTGTTGCTCCTTTCCTTACCTGCTGGTCTATTAGTACCAGAAACTTAAAGGGACCAGACATCAGTTTAGTGGGGGGTGCCTACTGTATGTCCTGGAGAGACTGGCCCCTCCCTCTGCACCCAAAGACCTTGAAGTTGCAGGACAGGAAATACATGCTCCAAAGCAGGTCTTAGCTTTGATGGTCAGCTGTGTCTCCGCTCCTGGATGTCCCTCCCACGTCTCCTGCTGGAGGAGTTGCCATCTCTTGTCTAGGTAGCTGCTCCAGGATCTGCCCCATTTCTGGCAGGCAGCACCACAGTCTCCAGGTCTTAGCACCAAGTTGGCCGCTGAGTCCTACTTTTTTTTTTGAAGATTTATTTATTTATGCATATAAGAACATATAAGAGGTGTGTGTGTGGGGTGGGGGTGGTGGTGAGAGGATTCACCAGAGACAGAGCCAGGAACAGAACAGGCAGATCAACAGAAATACAATGCCAAGGGCAGCAGTGGGCAAGGCAGGAGAGGTCTGCCGCGCCATGTAGGTTACTTCCTTGGCCAGCATCAGGGATCGAACTCATGCCGCAGTGACTGCGGTCTGCTTCATAGTGTGTTGCTTTACCCACTGAGCCACCAGGAAGGCCCTGAGTCCTACTTTTGAATGGTCTTTCCATTGCTCTTCAGGCTGACACCTCTTGGGGCCCCTCAAAGGGACAGTGCAATGGATGACACAGAGGTCCTGCGGCCATGTGCCCACAGTGATATTGCTCTACAGAGGGTTCTGGATCGAAGTGATGTGCAACACATGCCGAACTGGCAGGTGAAGTGCCCTGACCCCTTGGACAGAGGTGATAGCCCAGGCCCCGGCAGGACAGGCACAACCACAGTCACACCTGAACCCATGTCTCTCTGAGGAGAAAACGGTGGTGCCAGGGCCATGCACAATGAAGGCCAAGGACCTGTCATCCGCTGGGGAGACTATGGAAGGTTGAGAACTCCATACAATAGATGGCCTGTGGCCAAGGCCAGAGAGGCACTACGAAACAACTGTAGAAATTTGATAAGATACAGATTAGTTGACAGTCTCCTTTCAGAGTGAATTTCTTCATTTTAATAATTATACTGTTGTTAGAAAAGATGCTGACATATCAGGAGGCTGGGGAAAGAGTAGACAAGCATTCTTGGTACTATATATCAAAACAACTTTATCAGACCTACCTGATGGCAAAGGGGGGGTTAAAGTTTCAGTGCTGTCAAGGTATCACCAGCCACTGCGGCATGAGTTCAATCCTGGGCCAGGGAGGTGTCCCATGTGGCACAGCAGACCTCTCCTGTCTCACCTGCTACTCCCCACAGCACAGGATTTCAGTCAATTCACCTGTTCTGCTCACTACTCTTTCTCTGGTGAATACTCTCACACTCTGCACCTCTGGCCTATACCCCAGTTCTTGTGTGTATAAATAAATAAAACAAAGTTTTAAAAAAATTTATCAAGGTATGTAGTTTGTTTTTTTTTTTTAAATATTTATTTATTTATGCATACAAGCACGGGGGTACAGGCCAGAGGTACGGGGGGGTGAGAGAATCCACCAGACAGAGCAGGGAGCAGAACAGGCAGATCAACCGAAATACACTGCTGAGGGGAGCAGCGGGCAAGGCAGGAGAGGTCTGCTGNGCCATGTGGGTCCCCTCCCTAGCCGGCAGCAGGGATCGAACTCATGCTGCAGTGGCTGCAGTTTGCTTCATAGTGCGTTGCTTAACCCACTGCGCCACCAGGGAGGGCCCAAGGTATGTAGTTTGTATACCATAAAATTCAACCATTTTAAGTGCACAATTCCATGATTTAGTAAATATACAGATTTGTACAAACATCACCATGAGACAGGCAGTAAGAGAAACACCCAGTAGCTTTCCAGTGGCTGGAGAACCTCACATCAAATCCTCTATCAGAGTGTCACCGGGCTGCAGCCAGCAGGAGGAGTGGTCTCTGGCTCCCCTGCAAGTTAGTGTGCCAGTTCTTCCTCAGAAACCTTTTATGTAGTGGTGTGCTGCCTGGATCGTGGAATGGACCAATCAGGTATGAGCCTTGGGTTGACTGACGCTAGGACTCCACCTCTCAGCACAAGTCAGTGACAGCAGAGCCCCTCTTGTAAATTACACTTCCTGAATTCTGGAACAAGCCAAAATGGACCAATCAGGTGCAGGGAAAATGGACCAATCAGGTGCAGGAAAATGGACCAATAAGACTGTGGGGGGGGGCACCTTGAAAGTGAATATAAGGCCGGGTTGAAGGGAGCTTAGGCACTCATTTGGGATAGGGAGCTAACAGGGATTCGGAGCGACCTGGAGGAACAGACAGAGAAGCAGCAGCCCAGAGGAAGAAGGGATCTGAAGAAGCAGCTGAGGAAGAAGAGATCCGAAGAAGCAGCAGAGGAAGAAGAGTTCCTGCAGAGGAAGAGGAGAAGACAGTTCCAGCCTTCGAAGAAAGGAGGGAAGCCTCCAGCAGCTGCCCTCTGAGGAGGGGAGAGAGACTGAAGGACTTTGTAGGGACTGGAGCTTGGTCCCGGCTGTGACACTGACTAGAAGGAGCACCAAAGGCCCTGGGCCTTGTGTCTCAAAGAGCTGTTTGTTGGTGGTATAAACCAACAACTCACAAGAGCTGTAACATTGGGTGTTCACTGGAACACTGCCTCTGCAGGCCCGTAGTGGTCATTGCTACTGGACAGTGCTGCCCAGCACTGGTGACTGGTGACTGGTGACTGCCAACATTGATGCTGTCTGGATGAAGCAGCCAGCCTCTTGGGGATACATAAGTGTTCTTGTTTCCCTCTGTTTGTAAATAAACCCCATGGTTGTTCCTGTAGCCTGAGGTCCCTTGCAATTGTGCGCACAGGTGAGAACCTATAGACAGTGACCTGTATTGGGCACTGTCCTCTGATAGGCTATAGTCCCTGTTGCTATAGCCCTGGATTCTGGTTTGTGGCCTTTTGGCCTTTAGGGGCTTTTGGGGGGCTCTTTAACCTAGGAGTGTCCTCTGACCTCTGTCTCAGTCAGAGCGGCCTCCTCCCCTGCCCCGCTGTTTCAGTGGCACAGTGAGAGCGGCTCAGCTGCGTGGGAGCCCTGCTGCTAAGTTCACACAGTGTTCCCACTGCTGCCACCAGGGCAGAGAAAATAAGGTGCTGGCCGGACACGCAGAGGTGAAAGAATGCACCAGAGACAGAGCAGAGGACAGGAAAGGTGCATTTATTGAAATACCCGGCCAGGGAGCAGGAAGTGAGACGTGAGCGGTTGTCTGAATGCCAAGAACACCTTGAGGATCTCTATTTTATAACCTGTCATCTGCCAGGCTGTTTGCTTTGGACAATGACCTTGAATATGTCCTGGTCCTGCTTCTGTATTCACGGTCAAGGTGCTCTGTATTATGACCCGGTTCTCATAGCAACCATATCAATTCCCCATTTTTATTTAAGCCTCCCAAACCTGCCAGCTGGGCAAGGCGTGAGGGCCTAGTTTTTAACCTTTGTAGTGGAACCCCAAAAACTGCCATTTCTAGGCCAGCCATTAAGTCCCTTTTGCAGCACAGGAGTGGTCAGTGACTAAAGCTGATTGAAGTCCGTTACAACTTAAATGGGCTTTGAATTGGCAGAGTTTTCAGTTACTCACTGTCACCAACAGGGGCCATCTGTTTGGTGTTTTTTAGGGGCCAGACTGGTGAAGTAAATGGGCATATAGGAGGGAGACTTTTAGGGTGGCACTGATCTCTGCCTTTCCCTCCAGAACGTGACATTGCTTTTCATACACTCTTTTGACCAGGGGGAACAGTTTTAATTTTGTTTTACAAGTTGAAATTGAATTTTTATTTATTTTTAATTAAAAACATTTTTTTACATTGTTGTAGTCCCTGTTGTTCTCCCACCACTGTATCACCCGTGAGCATCACCACATTCCCTTGAGCTCTTTCCTTCCATGTTGGCTCCCTCCTCTCCCTTTCCTTTTGCTGTATGCCTCAGTTCTATGGTCAGCTTCCTAGTTTTGACTTGTTCTTGACCTTTTGTTTAGTTTCTCTATATTCTACATATAAGTGAGACCATAAGGTATTTATCTTTTTCCTTTTGGATTATTTCACTGAGCATAATCCCTTCCAGCTCCACCCATGGTCACAAATGGCATGAGTTTGTCTTTTTTGATCATTAATATTCCATTGTCTGAATATACAACATCTTCTTGATCCATTTGTCTATTTTTGTGCATTGGGCATTCCATATCTTGGTTATTATAAGCAGTGTTGCAGTAAAGATAGGAGTGCAAGTTCCCTTTGAATTAGTGTTTTTCTGTCCTTTGGGTAGATTCCTAGGAGTGGAATTGCTGGACCATACGGTAGCTCTATTTTTAGTGTTCTGAGCACCCTCCACACAGGTTTCATAATGGTGGACCAGTTTGCATTCCCACCAGCAGTGCAGGAGGGTTCCTTTATCTCAATAGCCTCACCAGCATTTGTTGCTTCTGGTTTTTTTAATATGGGCCATTCTCACCTGTATGAGGTAGGATCTCATTGTGCTTTTGATTTGCATTTCCCTGATAATTAGTGATTTTTTTTCATATGACTGTTGGCCATTTGCATTTCTTCTTTGGAGAAGTGTCTTTTTAGTTCTTCTGCCCATTTTTGAATGGATTGTTTGGGATTTTTGAGTCGTGTGAGCTCTTTGTAGATCTTTGATATCAGTCAGGGGAGCAATATGAAAAGATTTTCTGTTGGCCAAGGACCCAACATCGGCATGTTCTGCAACAATCAAGTGTGTTCCTTTTGATGAAAGGTGAGGGCCCTGAAAATGGTCAGGCAGGGAATGTGGACCCAATGGTCCCCTGTGATTTCTTTAGCTCTCAGCCTGCCGATAATAAAGCCACCAGCTAGAAATGCCTGGAGGGACTCACTTGGGCCCTGGTTTAAGGGGTCCCTCTCCCCTTAAACCAGTATTATGAACAGCACGGGCGCATGGGGTTCTCATGATAGCAAGATGCCCTTCAACAAAAGTCATCAGAAAATTGAAAAAAAAAAGGTTTCTTACTTACAGGACTGGAAGTTACATAGAACTCTGGGCCACAACGAGGCTTTGGGCAGAAAGAACACAGAAGCCTGACCTGATTTTATTGTGGTTGAGTGTGGGAGATGTAGAATTTCACTGGCACTCTTTATTGGTGAATTCAAATCATAAGTCCAGAAATTTAAAGTGACAAAACAAAAAGGAGGAAGGAGAAACACATATCAGTCTCCACTGACCAGTTCTCTAAAGAACCAGGATCTGTCAAACAAGCCTCAGTGGGAGCAACTAGCTCTTGTCTAGTAGTGGGACTGCCTGTGTCTGAGCTAGCCTCTTTGGGAGCCTTGGTATCAGGGCTTAGGTCATTGTAGTAGTGGCCAGGAGGCACAGGGTAGATTCTCTATGATCCAGACAGACTGGTAAAGGAGGAGTCCTGGAGCCCTTGGTGGCTTTTTCAGGCTCTACTAATCTTTCTGCATCAGTGAGCTGACCAGGTACATGGCAGGTGGCGGGGGTGGGGACGGTGGACCAGGAGGCTGGCACGCTTCCTAGCTCCTGGTGAATCTTCACTCTCTGGGCTGCTGCTTCTTCTGCCACCACATTTCTGCTCTTGCTCTGCCTCTTCTACTTCTGCTTTCTGCTATTGCTCCTGGCGTCCCCGTGACACTGCCCTTATATGGCCAGTATCTCAGCTCAGGTGCACCCACTTGCACACGCCCACACCCTACTCCAGGTGTCTGCCATCAGGCACGCGTGCAGGACCACAGATGTCTATCATTGACACTAATGATGGGAGGGAGGAAAAACCTGATTACTTGCACCTGCCTTACAGTCATGTGCTTATATTACCGAAATAAAAAGCCAACTCTCAGCGTTTACACCCCGTAAGCTGGACCTGGATCAAGATGCCACTTACTGTGTGTAGTAGTGACAGGGTGGCATGGGGTAGGTTGTCTATGATCCGGGCAGACGGGTAAAGGAGGAGTTCTGGAGTCCTTGGTGGCTTTTTCAGGCTTTTATTGCTCTTTCTGCACAACTACCAGTGGGGCAACCAGGTACATGGCAGGCAGGAGGACGGAGGGGCCAAGAGACTGGCAGGCCTCCCAGCCCCCTGCGACTCTCCACTCTCTCTGGGCTCTCTGGCATTCTCTCATGCCTCTGCTTCTCCGATACTGCTGCTGGTATCCCTGTGATGCTGCCCTTTTAGGGCTGGTCTCTCAGCCCAGGTGCGCCCACTTGCGCATGCCATGCCCACACCCTATGTGTAGGGTAAAGGTTGATCAGGTCTTTCCACCCCCCCACCACTGATGATGGACACCTGCGGTGCTGCGAGCATTCCAGGGTGGGCATGCGCAAGTGGGCGCACCTGAGTTGGGACACGGGCATAAATGGGCAGTGTCATGAGGATGCCAGAACTGTGAGGACCAACAGACAGAACTGCGAGGACCGAGAGAACCGACAGCAGTAGCAGCAGAGAGAGAAGAAGCAGCCGAGAGGGTGAGATATGCTGGGGGCTGGGAGGCCTGCCAGCCTCCCGGCCCCCCGGCACTCCTGCCTGCCATGTACCTGGCCACCTCTACTAAATTAAAGTATGAAAAGCCACCGAGGGCTCCAAGACTCTCCTTCCTTGACCCGTCTGCCCAGAACCATCCCGAACCTGCCTCCGGTGCCACTCCCATCCTTCCGCTACACATTGTCAACTCTGACCTTGTATCCAAGTGCCGAAATAATATCTAGATATTCCTCTTCTCCAGGGTCTAGTGTTTTGCATCAATGGCTACAGGCCTGTAGGGTCAGAGAAAAGTTATCAGGCTTTTCCGCCTTCCCGCCATTGGCATAATGATGGACACCTGTGGTGCTGCATGCGTGCCTAAGTGGGCATGCGCAAGTGTGTGCACCTGGGCTTAACACGGGCATATAAGGGAACAGGACACCAGCAGAACAAGAGGAGCAGAAGAGCAGAGAGAACAAGAGCAGCAGAAGCGGCAGAAGAGACAAAGCAGAGGGACAGTGGCTAGAGAGCCCAGAGAGTGAGATGTGCCGGGGGCTAGTAGGCCTGCCATCCTCTTGGCCCCCTGGCACCCCGCCTGTCATGTACCTGGTCGCCTCTGATAATAGAAGCGTAAAAAAAGTCACCAAGGGCTCCAGGACTCCTTCCTTTACCTGTCTGCCTGGAATCATTGAGAACTTGCTCTGTGCCCCTTGCTGGCACCACAAGGTCCCTTTGGAAAAGACAAGGGGTATCATTACTGCTTGCACTGCAGCCAATGTGTTGCAGAGGTTCCCCTCCTGCATGGGATCTGGTTTCTCCTCAGTCAGTGGGTTCCAGAAACCCATTCCATGTGAGTGTGTGGGGCTTTTCCACCCTCACCAGCAGTTTGCAGGGTGTCTGATGTCTCAGCACAACTCCCACAGGGCATCAGATTCCATAGGTACAGGCCAATTTCCCAAGACACCCTTCCACTTCAGACACTTTGTCCTGCAACCATCCCAGACTGGGTAGGGTCATCATCGTTTCAAGCAGTCTCTTGTCTCAGCTGTTCTCATGACGTTCTCTACTGTACTCCACTGGCCCACTTCAGCTCTCCCAGCATCCCTATGACGCTAGCCTTAAATACACAGTCTGTGCAGGTGCACCCACCTACACATGCCCACACCCTACTTGAGGCGTCTGCCATTAGGCATGTGTGCAGGACTACAGGTGTCTATGATTGACACTAATGCCGGTAGGGCAGAAAAACCTGATAACCTTTCATGCCTGGTTGTTACCTGGGCTTCTGAACAGCTACAGGTGGAAAGGTCCGATGACCACCTCCTCAGACTTCTGTGCCCTGTGCTTCTGCGACTGGCTATAGATTAGACATTCTCACAACCCCCTCTTTGGGTTCAATTAATTCACTTGAGTGGCTGTAGGGTAAAGGTTAATCAGGACTTTCCGCCCTCCTACCACTGATGATGGAAACCTGTGCGCATGCCTGGGTGGGCATGCGCAACTAGATGCACCTGGGCTGATGCACCAGGTGTATAAAGCTAGCGTCCCGGAGACGCCGGTGTGGTGTGGTGGTGTGGTGGTGTGGTGCGGTGGAGTGTGAGGGATACCGTGACGGCGGCAAGGAAACTGCTTGAACCGACGATGAACCTCCTACACAGTCTGGGAAGGTTGCAAGACAGTGGCTCTCAGAACTCAGGAAACCCTTTTACTCACTACCTCACCAATGTGTTACACAAGGCGCTGAAGGGTTCAAATCAACGGCCAGGTAGACACACAGGGCCCTCCCCTCAAATCTCCATGTGTTCCAACCCAGGAACTCTCTGAAGCCCCTTATCTGGGTATGTTATGGAGGCTTCATTATGCAGGCATGACTGATTAAATCATCGGCCATCAGGGATTAATTGAACCTGTTTTCCTGCCCCCTCCCCAGAGGTCTGGGGTACAATTGGAAGTTCCAATCCAGTAATCCCATAGTTGGTTCTCCTGACAATCAGGTCCAACCTTAGGTATTGCCCAAAATCACCTCATTCACATAACCAAAGATATGTTGTTTAGTAAACTCCAAGGTTTTGGGGCGTTGTAAGCCAGTGTATCACAGTAGCCAAGGCTTTTTGATTGTTTTGGGACTACTTCTCCAGCCACCCAGTCAATGATTCATTATTCATTCCTTCTGGTGGGAGAAATGAAGTCACTCCCTTGTCAGTGGCCCCCATGGGATGCTACTGCTCATGGAGTGTCTTTAGTGTCTTCCCAGCTCTTCAGCGGTCAGGTCCTCCAGCCTGGTTCTCATTGTGATAGTTGCTTCCACCTGGCTTCTGAGGGGGCTCTCCTGGACCTATTACTGGACCTATTCCCTAGGGTTCCCTGCTGTCCAGAAGCCAGTGCTGCTATGTCTCCTACTATCAGTCTGGACCTTGGAGGAATGATGCAGGGTAAAGGTTGATCAGGTCTTTCCACCCGCCCACCACTGATGACGGACACCTGCGGTGCTGTGAGCATTCCAGGGTGGGCATGCGCAAGTGGGCGCACCTGTGTTGGACATGGACCTAAATGGGCGGCGTCATGAGGACGCCAGAACTGCGAGGACCAACAGAACCAACAGTACGACGAGCACCAGTGAGCAGCAGCAGTAGCAAAGCAGTCGAGAGGGTGAGATGCGCCGGGGGGCTGGGAGGCCTGCCAGCCTCCCGGCCCCCCGGCACCCCTGCCTGCCATGTACCTGATGCCACCTCTGACAATAAAAAGTATAAAAGCTACCAAGGGCTCCAAGACTCCTTCCTTTACCCCCTTCTGCTAGAACCATCCCGAACTTGCTCTGTGCCTCCTTCCTGCCGCTACAAATGATCACTATGCTTCTTAGTGATGGCAGTGTTTCTCTACAGCACCCTCTTTTTGGAGAAAAAAATCTTCTCTCCTTGGTAAAGAGCTGCCCTCTGGGTCCTTCTAAACACATTTGACTGAAGGGATTTGGGGCCCATCAAAATACCTGTCACCACCTCCAGCGTGCCCTTTCCTGATGTCTTGCAACCTTCCCAGACTGTGTAGGAGGTTCATCTTCGGTTCAAGCAGTTTCCTTGCCGCCGTCACGGTATCCCTCACACTCTACCGCTCCACACCACCACACCACACCGGCGTCTCCGGGACACTAGCTTTATACACCTGGTGCATCAGCCCAGGTGCATCTACTTGCGCATGCCCACCCAGGCATGCGCACAGGTTTCCATCATCAGTGAGTGGTAGGAGGGCGGAAAGTCCTGATTAACCTTTACCCTACACCTGAGCATCTGGACCCTTTCCTTCACTATCTTCCACAGCAGCTCTTGCATTTCTGCTCCTTTAGCATGGGTCATGGTCTTCTCAAAACTTCCAGAACTAAGCTAGCCATGTACTGGCACTGTTTCCTGGGAGCACTGCCAAGGTAAGCAGTCCATATGGCACCCATATGGAACCTCCCTGAACCAGTTTCCCATTAGCTCCTGCAAATCCAGTCCTTCCGTTTTTCAGCCCCTGCCCATCCACCTTGGCAAGGTCCTATACGTCCCCAGCAGGGTTATGTTACTATATGCTTCTCATTACTGGTCAGATACCCAGAGGGTAGATGAGGGTCAGATCTCAGGGATTTCCAAACAAGAGGAAAGCACCAGCCTTTAAGAGGGAGGAATAAACTCAAGAGATATCTAGCGGAGTCTGGGCTTTCAGGGCTTTCTAGAGCATCAGTCCAGAAGTCCCCATCCCAAGTGTCCACTCCTTCATATTCAGTACAATGGCCTTTGTGTATGGATGTGAAAATCCAGTCTTCATGCTAAGTCCAGAGTCCTGCTTCAATTCCCTCTGCTTTGTCTGCCCTTCTTATCAGCTGCGGAAGGAGGCACTCTGGTTTCATTGCGTTTTTTAGTTGGTAATTAATCACCCTCAGCGTCTCATTGTCTTTCTCCAATGCAAAAGGTTGGCCCCCAGGAGCATATCTTTTATTGATTTTTTTATCTTATTGTGGTAGGAAGACTTGAAAATCAGTATGCAGATAGCCTAATTAAATGCAGTTGGCGGGCTAGTAGAGTGCCCAGAAATGCACAATCAGGAAACTTCAAGATCCAGCATGCTTTGCTTCTCTGTCAGGAAGTCATGTTGTCTTCCCCCGCCCAGTGGAAGGAAGAAGGAGGTCTTTACCTGTGGGTTCGTATGAGCTGGCCACTCATGGGCAACTGTGACTTGTCTGCTGTCTGCAAATCACAACAGAGCATTTGTTAGCTACCTATGACAATAGGCCATATCATGAGGCAGGCTCAAGGACGCCTAAGCTGCCATCGATCTGATTGCGTGACTATATCCATGATGGTCTCAGGATAACTGTTTACGATAACATCAGCACATATACTTTGCTGTGCAAATGTCTCTTGACGTGGTCACAATGCCCCCTTCTTTTTTTCTCTTAAGCCTTTGTTCCCAGACCTTATTCTTCATACTACTGTGGCATGATCAGCTTTTACTAGCCTGTATGCTTTCAAAAAATGACAAGAACTTCTGCTCAAGTAGCAGAGTCACGCCTTGCAAACCTGCTCCACAACTGACTGTCATGTCTACGGCCTTCCTTCCAGAAAGTGCACCAAAGATCCTGTTGCAACGTTTACCCTGTAGGAGCCGTCCGAAGGCTGTAAAAGGGAGTGTATATTTTTGGGGAGAATGCATGTCTATCTCCTTATGAAAGCATTTCCCAAATTGTCTTTTTGTTGTTTCTAAATAAAATGTTGGTGTGGGGGCTTCCCTGTGGTACAAGGAGTTAAGGTGCAGCACTGTGAAGCTATCCACAGCCACTGCAGCGTGCATTCGATCCCTGGCCAGGGAGGGGACCCACATGGCGCAGCAGACCTCCCCTGTCTAGCCTGCTGCTCCCCTCAGCAGTGTATTTCAGTTTATCTGCCTGTTTTGCTCCCCACTCTGTCTCTGGTGAATCCTCTCACCCCCTACACCTCTGGCCTGCATCCCCGCTCTTGTATGCATAAATAAATCTTGAAAAAAAATTGTTGGGGAAATAACTAGTGTCTTTTTGAGGCCAACAAGACTTGAGAACTACCCCCCAATTTTTAAAAAAATATTTATTTATTTACGCATACAAGCACTGGGGTATAGGCCAGAGGTGTGGGGGAGGTGAGAGAATCCACCAGACAGAGCAGGGGGCAGAACAAGCAAATGGACTGAAACACACTGCTGAGGGGAGCAGCGGGCAAGGCAGGAGAGGTCTGCCTGTGCCATGTGAGTCACCTCCCCAGCTGACAGCAGGGATTGAACTCGTGCTGCAGTGTCTGCGGTTTGCTTCATAGTGCGTTGCTTAACCCACTGCGCCACCAGGGAGGGCCCTACCCCCAAATTTTTAAGTATACAATATAGTATTGTATGGTGGCCCTCTAGGGCTTACTCATCTTTTTTTTTTAATAAAGATTTATTTATTTATGCATACAAGCACTAGGGTACAGGCCAGAGGTATATGGGGGGTGAGAGGATTCACCACAGAGAGCGGGGAGCAGAACAGGCAGATCAACAGAAGCACACTGCTGAGGAGATCAGCGGGCACAGCAGGAGAGGTCTGCTGCGCCATGTGGGTCCCCTCCCTGGCTGGCAGCAGGGATCGAACTCATGCTGCAGTGCCTGCAGTTTGCTTCATAGTGCGTTGCTTAACTCACTGCGCCACCAGGGAGGCCCTAGGGCTTACTCATCTTAACTGAAATTTATGCCTGTTCATTAGCAGCTCCCCACAACCCAGTCCTTAGCAACTACCATTCCAACTCTCTGATTCTATGAATTTAACAATTTTTGATACCTTGTGAAAGTGGAGCAGGTGGTATTGGTCTTTTTGTGACAGGCTTATTCCACTTAGCATAACATGTTGTGTGTCCCATTGCAAAATGTCATTATTTTATTTTTTTAAAAAACTCTTTAAGATTTAAAAAAATGTATTTATAATACAAGAGCTGAGGGTGAGAGGACTCACCAGAGACAGAGTGGGGAACAGGCAGACTGACTGAAATACACTGCTGAGGGGAGCAGTAGGCAAGGAAGGAGAGGTCTGCTGCACCATGAGTCACCTTCCTGGCCGAGGATCAAACTCATGCCGCAGTGATAGCTTCATAGCTTAACCCCTGTGCCACCATGGAGGTCCCTGCAAAATGTCTTTTTAAAAACCTGAATAAGGGGCCTCCCCTGGTGGCGCAGTGGGTTAAGCAGCGCACTATGAAGCAAACCGCAGCCACTTGCAGCATGAGTTCGATCCCTGCTGCCGGCCAGGGGGGGGCACCCACATGGTGCGGCAGACCTCTCCTGCTGTGCCCGCTGCTCCCCTCAGCAGTGTACTTCTGTTATCTGCCTGTTCTGCTTCCCGCTCTCTGTGGTGAATCCTCTCGCCTCGCCCACCCCCCACACCTCTGGTCTGTGCCCCAGTGCTTGTATGCATAAATAAATAAATCTTTAAAAAAAAATAAAAACCTGAATAATAAGCCTTTACATGTATAGACACCACGTTTTCTTTATCCATTTGCCCATTGGGCATCTAATTTGTTTCCATACCTTGGCTCTTGTGATGCAATGAACATGGGAGTGCAATATCTCCTGGTTTCAAGACTTTTAGATAAATAAATGTCCAGAAGTGGAATTATTGGATCATGATTTGGCCCTATTTGTAAATTTTAGAGTTACCGCCATAATGTTTTCATAGTGGCTGTACCATTTTATGTTCCCAGTAGTGAACAAGTGTTCCACTGAAACAGGGGTGAAGAGAGCTCTGAGACCAGAGAGCCACCCAAAAGCCCCAAAAGGCCACAAACCAGAATCAAGGTATATAGCAATAGAGGCCATAGCCTAACAAAGGACAGTGCCTGATGAAAGGACAGGTTACTGTTTGTGGGTTCTCACCCATGCACACAATTGCAAGAGACCTCAGGCTCCCAGAATAACAACCATGGGGTTCATTTTACAAATGGGGGAAACAAAGGCTTACTGTATCCACAAATGGCTGGCTGCTTCATCCAGACAGCATCCGTGATTGTCACCAGGAGTGCTGGACTGCACTGACCAGTAGCGATGACCACCACTGGTCCTGCAGAAGCAGTGTCAAAGACACCCAGTGTTAACATCTCTTTGTGAGTTGTTGGGTTATACCAACAATGAGCAGCATTTTGAGACACCAGGCCCAAGGCCTTTGGTGCTCCTTTCAGTCACTGTCAGAGACAGGACCGAGACCCAGTCTCTGACAGAGTCCTTTAGCTTCTCTTCCCTCCTCAGAGTGGCTGCTGGATGCTTCTTTTCTTCTTCCTTTGGAGGCTAGAACTGTCTTTTCTTCACGGGCTGGTGTTGTCTCCTCCTCTTCACAGCTCTCCTCTTCCTCTTCTGGGGCTCTTCTCATAGGCTCTTCCTCTGCAGGGGCTCTTCCTTGGGACTGCTGCTTCTCTGGGGGCTCTTTGGCTTCCTCTGACCCTGGCTTATATGCACTTTCAGGGTGCCCCACCCACCAGTCTGATTGGCCCACTTTTCAGTCCTGTGGCTGTTTGGACCATTTTTCAATCCTGCGCTGACTGGTTTATTCCATAATCCAGGAAGTGCACTTTACACAAAAGGGCTCTGCCACAACTGACATGTGATAAGAGGCGGGGTCCTTAGCAAAGCACCAATCACCTCATAGCTTGCATCTGATTGGTCCAGTCCATGGTCCAGGAAGTGCACTGTTACATAAAAGGTCTCTGAGGAGCAACTGCCACAACTAACTTGTGGTGGTGCAGCAGGGTAAGAGAATACCACTCCTGCTGGCTCCCACCACTGAGGTGGCTGAGTTCCAGTAACACCATTTCCCTATATCCTCACCAACACTGTCTTTTGTGCCACAATTCTCATAATTAACTTCTTCCTGAAACTTTTTTTAAACGATTTTTATTTATGTATACAAGAGCTGGGGTACAGGTCAGAGGTGGGGGGTGAGAGCATTCACCAAAGATAGAGTAGGGAGCAGAACAGGCAAATTGACTGAAATATACTGCTGAGGGGAGCAGCGGGCAAGGCAGGAGAGGTCTGCTGCGCCACATAGGTCCCCTCCCTGGCTGGGGATCAAACTTGCATTGCAGTAGCTGTGGAAGTGCCACAATGCAGCACTCAACCCTTTGTGTCACCAGGGAGGCCATTTCCTGAAACTTCATAGAGGCCTCAAATATTGCATTCCTCTCCCCCATATCATATCCCAGCATCACCAAGGTGAAAATCTTTTCACTACAGAGTGCCAGTGGCTCTTTGTCCCATGAATACCAGTGTGGGGCCCTTGTTGCTGGGCAGCTGGTACTAAGCCAGCACCAAGCCCTGGTCCCCAGCAGGTTCTGAGAGCATATGCTGTTCAAATTGTCTCGGTTGGTTTCTTCAGAAGCAAATTTCCGTGAGGCCTGCATACCAGGAGCAGCACCTTTGAGTGCAGAGAGCACAGCGGAGTTGAGTGCCAATAGAGATTTCAGTCAGTTTCATGGGCACCGTAGAGCTGGGGTAGCCCTCTGGAGATGTCCCAAATTGAAGAGTCAAGCTGGGCCTTTGTACTTCAAGTAGACCGCTCTTCAGATGTGGGCAGCCCCTGAAAGGGGGCCCAATTATGAGCAAGGCAGCCTCTGTTCAAGGCTATCCTCATGACTTAGTTGCAAGCTGGCAGCAGCCAGAACTCCTGGCGTTTGGTGAGAATGAGCCCTTGGTCCTGAAGGGGCAGCTGGGGAGGATACCACAAGCTTCCTTACAAGTGGTTCTGCTCTGGTCTGGGACAAGCACACAGAGGTCCCACACCCCATTTATCATTGTGGCCTTGGGCATAGACAAGCCCTGTTGTTCTGCTATCTTCCTGGTGCTAGGTTAAGGGTAGTGGGGTGCTAGTTCAATGGAAGGAATGAGAGGCTGTGCAGCATTCAGTTTTTTTTACTGTACATGCAAGTGTTGAAGCTTGAAATGGCATGGGTCAAGGGGAGATATAGCTAATAAAGCAGAATTGAATTTCACTATGTGGGGACTAGGACCCTGCACTGGCCTTCAGCTCTGAGAGTGACACACCATAAGGATGGTAGTGTTTGTTGCTCCTGACCTCAAAGGTGGTCTCTGCCCTGCATTCTAGAAAGAACATGGATGTTCATGAAACTATAGAACCAATCTAGAAGCTTCACATTGAAGAGAAGAGACGGTAACAGGGTCAGTAGTGAGAAATCCAAAGTTGCTCAATAAGCTCCCATCTTGGCTGCACCAAGTGTAAGCTTGATCCTTTGTGACTTATTAAGGGCACACAGGTTTTCTTTCCATCACCTTGAGAAGTTCCTTCCTGGGCACAAGACATTGAGCCTTCGGTACTGACTCTGCAGAGATCCACCACCCCCATAGAGTTGTCTCCGCTCCTCTCCAAAGCTTCTGATTAGAACCTGCTCAGAGGTGCCTACAGGGGCAAACTTCCCACTTGGCCACCCTGGACAGAAGAGGACTCTGGGATGCACACCCCTGCAGAGGGGCAGCTGCTGTGCTTGTCAGACCTGTGGCTGCAGCAGATGGTATTTCCTTTGCCTTCGGAGTACAGGTTACCCCTCTCAGATTGCATTCCAAAGGACATTGATCTAGGGGTATTCTGTCCGTGCCAGGCTGGTTTTCCCTTTGGGGGAGGGTCAGAAGGAATTTTGGCCAGTTTTCATGAAATGGCCTGCATGTAATGACTTGAGTCTTTAGCCCAGCTTATGACAACCATTCAGAAAACAAACTATTTTTTAAATACAAGCATTTGTGTGTAAGTACAGCTAACCTGGAAAGCAGCTGTGCGTTATCAACTTGAAGACAAAGAAGGACGGTCCAGTAAGGCAACTTTATTTCAAGTGCACAAAAGTAGATGTGTTTCCATGACATTGCCTGCCGGAGTCCAGCTCCGGTGAACAGGGTTGAGGAGAGGCGCCGAGTGAGCCAGGAAATAAAGAAACGACAGACACAAAATAGTTTAAGAAAAGTGGGCCTCAGGGGACGCAAGGCCTCTCTCTTCTGGGCTTAAGCATCTCGAGTGTAGGGCACAGCTCATATTTATTGAGAAAAACCACCGCCCTTTGGTTAGTTATAAGACAACGGTTTGTTCTTTTATTTCTTGGTATTCAGCTTTATTCCTGCACACATTCACTGTCAAGGTTCTGCGCTATCAGGCTGCACTCCTCTCCCTTCTAATCTAGTTACTCCCTTGGCAATGGTTTCACTGGCACAAGAAAGAATATCCTGATGTGTGCATGGGCCAGTGTGTTCCAGCCCACGCTGATCAGTTTTTTAGCCATGACCAGTCTTCTGGCCATGACCCAGATATTTTCCTTGTCCCAGCTCTCCACGCCTTAAGGGTCTCCAACAATTGCCCACCAATCCTGGGCTGGCCTGGGAATGCCAAGACCTTCAGTCATGTTCAGCCTTGGGTCTTAGCTCAAGTTCATAGGCAGCACCATTTTTGCACCTTTCAACAGTTCTGCAGGCACAATGCCACTCCAGGCCCCTTCTAGGTCCTCACCAGCTGGCTGGCCTAAGGTTGACTTATTGAGAAGCCACTAACAAAGGCAAGGGCAGTCCACCCTCAGGTTTGAACACGCAACCCAACTACCTGGAGCTTATCGTTCGCCCTGGATGGCACTAACACTGTTTCCTACTCTGTGCAGCGGTGTGGGCCATGCTTTGCTCATTTCACATGTGTCAGCATCTGGGAATTGTGCTTTCCCAGCACCCCTTCCCTCTGGTTAACAACAGTACCCCTCTTCCTTAGGGGACTTCTCCCTTACCATGTGGTCATGAACCATTTTTGCCCCACAGCTCCTGCTGGCTTCTTTCCAGCACTGTCTCTAGTTAAATGTCTCCAATTTCAGGGACCCGCTGTGATCACTCTATCTAAAGTCATCTCGGGCTCCCCCTTACCCCCTGGCCCTAGTACCTTCTATCAGATCACCCTGAAATCATCTTGGTGTCCCACTGATGAATTCCCCTTCGCCTGAGACTATAAGCTCCAGAAGCAGCGGTTGTGCCCTCCTGTGCTGCTCTAGCTCCTGCAGGGGCACTCACTGTAAAGGCCTTACACAGTCTGCCTCCACTACCACAAGCCTGAGACAGACATGGAATGATGGCAGAGCCCCAGCGGTCTGAAACCACAGGCCCTTGCTACTTTTGGCACCTCTTTTTATTCTGGGAATTACCAGGAAACTTTCCCTGGGGCTGAGAATTTTGGGGGATTATTAGCCATATTTCTTTTCTACTGGCTTAAAACACAAGTTGTCCAACAAAAGCATGGCTCTCAGTTACTACGTCCAAAACCTTCACCAATAGGGGCCTCCCTGTGGCACAAGAGGTTAAGTAGCAGCACTATGAAGCTATCTGCAGCCACTGCCGTGTGGCAGCACAAGTTCGATCCCTGGCCAGGGAGATGACCCACAGCAAGACCTCTCCTGTCTCACTTGCTGCTCCCCTCTGCAGTATTTCAGCGGATCTGCCAGTTCTGGTCCCCACTCTGTCTCTGGTGAATCCTCTCACTCACTGCACCTCTGACCTGTACCCCAGTTCTTGTATGCATAAGTAAATAAATCTTTTTAAAAAAAACTTCACAAATATTTATTTTTAAGATTTTATTAAATAAATACTTTGTGCTGCAGTGGCTGTGCAAGCCCCACAGTGCAGCGCTCGACCCTTTGAGCCACCAGAGAGGCTCTTCACAAATATCTAAAACAACCATCTCCGTCTCATCAAGTAGATAGCTGCAGGTTTACTCACTTGTCCCATTTGACAGCTACTTAGTCTCCTGGTGTCCTGAAGTTAAGGACAGGGTGATTGTGAACACCAGTGTGCACCATGGAACCTGCTTTGAGTCTAACAGCCTTCCTCGTCTCGAAGCTGCCATACTGAAGTGTTGTTACTGGGCAGGGTGAGGTTAAACACCAGGCAGGTTAAACACCAGGCTGGGTGACGGGTACACCGGGACCTCCGAAACTGTCTACTCTAAATATGTTCTCCTTCCACCGCATCAAGACAAAACACACTCTAGTGTTTAAAACCTTCAATGGAAAGGAACTTTAATACAATTAGTGTGCAATAGAGAAAGAATAGAGAATATAGTTTTAAAATTTACCTCACAGGTAAATGCGTAGCCAAACAGGGTTAGCCCAAAGCCAGACAGCTGAGGTCTCAAAGTTTGCCACAAGTCTAAGTCACCTCCTGGTGGGGACCCATAGGAAAGGGAAAGAAAGGGCCAGGCAAGTCTGGAAGGAAAAGAACAATATCAAAATCAAAGCCGCCAATGTCAACTTCCCCACGAGTCTCTTACCCATGTCTGTTTTAAGTGTGTTTCCATGTCTTCCAAGTCTCTGGTACAAGCCCAAGGCCAAGAGGCAAGCACAGCTTCTTCACATGCCCCTCTATGCCATGTGCCTCCTTCAGGTCTCCTGGTTCTCCATCTTTCTTCCCCAGTTCCTCTTCCCTACTCAGCTCCACCCCTCCTTGGGTGGGGTAGGGAACCTGGAAACACTCCTTTCCCTGGAACCACCCTGTTACAAAACTTCTAAATAAAAACTGCACAGCCCGATTCAGCTATTCCATGACTATGTAAGAGGCCATTTGCAGATCTTGACAGTGTCCGGACACTCTTGGCCCCGAATCGGGGAGAAAGGGACTTAAAAACCAAACCCAAAATTTCCACCACAAATGACCTAACCACAGGCCTGTTCCCTGCTTTACTCTTTAGAAACTCCCTTAATTCAACCTTGACCCTGCAGACACCTTGGAATTGCCCCTTACTCATAGACCTGAATCGTGATTCCTGTTCTCGAATAAATATCTTTTGATACTAGGGCAGTCTGGTTGCTTCTTGGTTGATAGTTACAAACATTTTCTGCATCAGAGTATTTTTAAAGTTGGCTATCTCAAAATTGGCATTGTTGGCTTGGGCAGCTAGCACGAAGGATACCCTTTGTAACTTCCTCCTACAAAAAACTTCCTCTCCACACTCAGCCAGCAATGAGCTAATGCTTATTTCTTAGTCTGAAAAGCAGAATCACCTCACTTTTACTTGAATTTGTATTTCTGGGATTTCTGGTGAGGGTGAATTCCCTGCCCCATGTTCTGTGCATTCTAAGCAAGACCTCAGGGGTCTTGAGTTTCCCCTTTATTGTGCCTTATAACCACAGCTCTATCTGTGCAATCGAAACTTTCCAGTTCTGTCCCATGATCAGCCTCCTCCAGGCTGCTGCTCTCCACCCTCTAGGAACTCTGGCTTTTTTGGGTCTGGGTGACTTCCACTGTCGGCTGAGGTGAGAAGTCACTGACACCTGCCTTCCAGGCTCCCTGTAGTAGCTCCTGCCACCGTCCTCTGCTGCCCCTGCAGTGTGACACCAACAGGAGCAAGCAGAGAACTTCTTACAACAGAAAAGGGAAAGTAAATAGGACCCAGAGAAGAAACACTTTAAAAGTAAATACAAGGTGGATTGTAACTATCCTAGGCCAGGTAGTTTCATTGTCAGTTCTCCCAGATGAAGAGAATTTTGGAGGCTTTCAGGCCTTTAAGGCTCAAGCAGGACAGCATACACAGGCAGACAGAGAGATTAAGACAGAAAAGACTACTTGAGAGGCAGGACCACGGAACTCCTAGCCCTCTTCTCACTGTCTTGCTCCCATAGCCGCACAACGAATACATTGTTGCACATGCAGTACCCATCATCTGTTGTCTGCTAGCTGTCTGAATGGGGAAAACATAGCATTTCAAAGTTTTAGGCTGTCTGTCTTGCTTGTGTGGGGTGGGGGGTGGGGGGTGGAGGAGGGTAGGTGGAAAAATAGTCCGCTTAACTAATTTTCCTTACATAAGGGTACTGCCCACAAATTAGCACAAGGATGTGGCAGGTCCCCTCTCAGGTATCTTCAGAGGTGGTTTTTTTTTTTTTCTGTATTTTTTTTATTAATATAAAATATTTTAAAATTTACATGTACTTGCCATAAATTGTAATCCCCATGTATTCCCCATCACCATCTCACCAGTGCACCATCACCTCAGTCCCCCATGCTCCCATCTTCCCTCAATCTTCAGAGGTGTTCTAACTTCTTCTATTCTGATAACAGAAGTTACTCTGATAGAACAGCCCCTCCCCAGTGTGCAATAGGCAAGTGGCTAAGTCACAAGAGGAAATCAACTACCAAACCAAGCAGTCAGGTATCACCTCTGTTCTCCCAGCAGTCACATGAAGTCAAATACATGGGCAGTTTCCATACTAGCAAAATACTTTTATTATTTCATAATGATAAAACAAGGAAAGTAAAGATTTTCTTTTTGGTGTATACCAGAGTTAAAGGAAGTAGAAGAATAAGAGAATTAATAGGATTTTTATGTATTTTGATGACAATAAAAAGTTAACAATACCAACTGTTTGCCATAAAACTTATCATAGCTCCCCCAAACACAAATATAAAGGATCATAGTTTTAAAATCTATAAAAGTAAAAAATATACAGTCAGAAGCTCTAACGCTTATTCCATCTTTAATATAAAATTGTAAACATTTATTTACACAAAGCAAATATGTATAACAAAAGTCCGAGCACCCTTTTTGAGTCATGGCTCCTGGAAAATGGGGATCTACACTGATGGGGAGTTCACTCCTCCCCTGACCACCCCCATAACAGGTTCATAAATAAAGCCACGGGCAGCTCCCTGGGAGGACCCCAGTATCACATTTTATTGCTCTGACACAACAGCAGGCGAGAAGCGTGTGGTCTGTGTAGGCAGCCCCAGGACTAAGGCAGGGCGCCCCAGGAGGGGAGGTGGAGTGCCCCAGGACAGAGGTGAGCAGCAGCCAGAGGGAGACCAGGCGAGGAACAGGACTCATCACCAGCCTTCAACCCCCTATTTTTGGTAGAGAACCTGCTGAAGTCACCTTCTTCCCCTTCAGGTTGGGGAGCTCACCGAAGTGGAGCCTCTACTGCCTTTCTGATTCACTCCCTCCTTTGAGACTAAATTAGGCATCTGGGAAAAACAGGGAGGGCATCTAAAGGGGACATGGCCCAAACACCACTTGTGGTGGCAAATGGCTATTAGAGAAGAGGATCTGAGGGTGCAAGTACCCCCATGAAAGGCACTGCTGGTGCAAAATAATTACCCATGCGTCTACGACCCTCATCCCCTCAAAGCTACTCAGGTTGGTTGTGTGAATATTTCCCACAGCTCAAGTCTTTTCATGTGATAGTCTTTTGATGATGTGAGTGTCCAGGAAAACAGAAATAGGGTTGTGGTTTCTCTGAGAACACTCTGCCTATACAAGCCACTCTCCTCGGGGTACTTACTTTCTCTCCAGCGTTCTGTGTAGAAGGGTCTCACCCGTGCTTACCATCTTGCTTACATTACACGAAAGTGCTCTTGACCTTCGTCTTTCACAAACAGCACACACCTAATACTCTGCTTTGTGGACTCAGCTTAATCAAGTCCACTGATTCATAGACCTTAAAAGAGAAATCCATCTGAATCTTTAGAAGGACGTATTAGTGTTATAAAGCAATCCTCTAGAAAGTGCAAGGCATCTGACCTGGAGTGGCAGAAGTGGTAAAACAAAGTGGAATTCCTTCTCTGGGCCTGGCCTGCAGTTTCCCTACCCAATAGGGCACAACTGTTTTTCTCCTTTCCCCACACCATTGCTCTCTGGGGAGGAGACACCCCACCCCTACAAGGCTAGAGTTCCCTAAGGAATTTTAATGCCTCTTCTTTGTCCAATCTAATACACTGTTGCCTTCAAGAAGTTTTCTCTGTGAGCTAGGGCAAGAGTCAGAAGGGGAGGAGGAAAAGTACTCATGGGAAATGAAGACAGGGCAGAGACATTTGTGCACAACTCAGAGGCAAACTGCAGAAGGTAGGAAGTTATAGCAAAACAGGATATAAGAATCCCAAATATTTCATTTCAGCCTTATCTGGAGGACTGTCTGGGGCTCTGCTACCATCACAGGGAAGGAAGGGTCCTTGGGGGCCCGAGGCTGGTGAAAACTAACATGGAAGCACAGTACTCGGGGAGGAGGAGGAGCTTCTGGAAAGACCACATCTGTGTCACCAGCTCAACTACCTCATGGCATCCTGTTCCTTTTGGCACATGCAGTCACAGCCTGCACTTACAGAAATGATTTTCCAATGACTTTCCTTTCCCCCTGAAGCTGACAAAGCAGGAATAAGACTCTCAATCAGAAGGAAACCCTACGTTTCCAATTCCACTTAGTCAATTTAAACCACCACCTATCCTAATCTGTTATAAAAGCTTTTAAAAAAATTTAATCTTAAAAAATTTAATCTTTTCTATGCTACAAATTGCAAATAGATCTGCTATATATAGTTTCAGTAAAACTTGTCTCCAACACTGGGGCAAGTGGAGAAATCTCGGATTAACATGATCGCACAGTTTTATTTATGCCTGACTTTGTGGGGTTTTGCTGTTGTTACTGTTGGTTTTTGGTCACTTGGATAGAAAACCACCTGTAGAACCCTGTCCTGTCCTGCTGTTCCAGCACCAGGTAAAGATGCCAGCAGATGGGCTGGGACCAGCCCGACGGGCCACAGCTGCTGGCTCAAGGTGGGCCCTGAAGACCTGGCCAAGCCAGGCCTCAGCCCTGGGGCTCTGGCTTTGCCCACCCAGCTCCCCAGGTTGTGGGTTTTTGGTCCAAAGAAGTTGCTCTTTCTTGAATCTGAGAACAAAAATACAGGATGTATGAATACTGAAAACACAAATCCTTCCGTTACTGAGGCCCTAAAAGGTCATCCAAATCATTCATCCACTCTTCTGAAGTCCTGTTCTTCAGCAGGGAGTCAATCAGGTCGGTGTCTCCAGTCATGCTGGACAGCCCGCTGCTGCCTGTCTGCCCACTGTAGGCAAAGGGCAGCTCCTGGCCCGAGGTCCGCACAGGATAGGCCTGGGGGCAGTGTAGCCCTGATCGACCTCCCATAGGCTGGGCGGGACTCTGGCTGAAGCCTCCCAGCTCAGGTCCGGCTGGGCTCAGGCCTGGCAAGCCCTGCTGTGGGGTTCCCTGGGGAGGTGTTGGGGTGGGGGCACTGGTCCTCTGCTGTGCACTCACGGGGGGCAGCATGGACGCCACTGCAGTGGTGGAGCTCATGGGGGCCAAAGGTCTGCTGGGAATCCCTTGGGAGAACTGTGGGGTAGGCATTTTCAGATGGGCTTGCTGCATGTGGAAACCAGATGCTGCAGTGAAGGGGCTGACAGTGCTGTTCCCTGGAGTTTGCCCACTCAGGTTTGGCATTCCCTGATGTTGCCATGAGGGATTCTGGCCTCCCATAGCTGCGGATACCCTTGGGACCTGTGGTTTAGTTAAACCAGAGTTCAGGGTCCCCTTATTGTGCTGTTGGGGGAGGCCAGAGCTCCCCAGAGAGTTCTGCCCATATGCAGCTGAAACCGAGGTTTTCTGGCCCACACTGCTCTGCCGTGGAAGGTGGGTATGTCCATTGGTGGCCTGTGGCGGGGGCTGGGCAACTATTTGGGCTATGCCCGAGGCCAGGCCATACAGGCTGCTCTGTGGCAAGCTTTGGGAACCAGAGAACTGAGCCACACCCCGGTCTTGCTGGCCTGAGTTTGAAGGGAGAGAGGAAACCGAAGTGTGTCCAGGGCCCATTGGCATCAGATTTCCAGGCTGAGAGAACACTCGAGGACAGCTGGAATTAGAGGGACCCAAGTTGTTCATGCCAGGCACAGCAGCAGAGGCCCCTAGAAGACAAAGGAGGTATGTCAAGCAAGCTGATGTTTTTTGACCACTGTGGAGACACTTCCAAGACCCAAGATGAAGCTGCTATTCTACAGGCATGAACGGCACAATCAGGAGGCTATGATCAATGGAACCTCAAAAAAGAACGCCCCAGGGGTCAAATTCCCATGGGATGGAATGGAGGCTATCCTGAAACAATGAGATGAAGACAGGCCCAGGGGAAACGGACCCCAAGGACAGGGAGCCAGTGACCAACTCATTCACCTTTCAAAGGCCTACCCATTTCTGCTCTGTGGGAGGTCCTATGCTGGGGACTGAGGACTTCAGGGTTCGCCTCTAGGGGGCAAAGAGTAGGCAGTGGAAGCACAGGGAACTCGGTGCCTGCGATGAGTTGGGGTGACAAATACATTGGATTTTAAAAGCACAGAGTAAAGTTTAGCCATTTACTAGTTTGGAGAAACAATATTGTAGGGAGAGAAAAGAGTATGTGCTAAGGCACAGAGTTTTACAGTCTGTACAGGAACTCAAAGAGGCTGGCTGTGGTAGGGGTGTGGCGAGAACATCCAGCATGTTAGAGATGAGAGAAGAGAAACTCCTGGGCAGATTCTGAAGAGCCACGTGAAGGGCAGGACTACAAAGTCAAAGGATGACCGGATTGTGGCGTGGCTTAGATCCTGCTAGGCAGGGGTTTTACACTCAGGTAAGGGGTGCACACAATGATACTGCAGAGGTGAAAGTGGGAGACCCAAAGCACCTACTCTTTATATGCAGAATGACACGATGGTGGAGAGAATGAGGGAGGAGTCGGAGCTGAAATAAGCAGATATTTACAAAGCACCCACTATGGTGGATACTTCACTGGGAAGACCAGATTGCATTGAGTAGGACAGTGAGGGACCTGTGTGGGGCTTTGCCTTAAGCAGTGGACACACTGTGGCAACACTAACCGAGAAGGCTTTTGTGGGTTGGAGAGTGATCACTTGGGCTTGGCATAACCGAGTACTTTGTTTTGTCTCTCCCTCTCACCAGTAGCACCTATAAAAACGGGCTTGCAAAAACAGCAGAGCTAAAATAGTTCATTTTGCTCCTACTGAAAGCCTGTATTAGATGGGATGAAGGCAGAACGGTTCTAAGATGCCCACAGACTTCAACTCCATGTCTCCCCCAAACTCCATGTGGTCTCCAGCAGAACACACAGCTGTGCTGTTTCTCTGGGACCCTTTACAGTGAGAGTCACCTAACAAGGGAAGGACAGGTGTCTGAGACGTCCTCTTGAAGACCTAAGTAGAGAGGTGAAGACTAGATGTTGCTACATCTGTCAAGTGAAATCTCATTTCTGGAGCGATACCTGAACAATGGCTCCTTGCAAATCTAGGGTGAAGACAGGTGAGACCTCAGAGTGCATCCTCTTTTTTCTGTCCACTGCTGATGCTGCCATCTGTGGCAGCAAAGCGAGCTGACAGAAAGGAAGAAAGTAAGCAAAAAGCCCTGGGAGCCCATGACATCACTCCCTATCTGGAAAACAGGAGAGGACCCTTTTTTGAAGAGACACATATGGCAGCAGCAGCAACAATTACAGAAGCCATTTCCTGTTGATAAACTGTCTCTGAATTACAAACGACTTTGCTTCAAAAGATTGTACAGCTGGGACCGAAGGTCTCTACCACCCTCCTTCCTCCTGGTCTGCAGGGTAACCAGAAAGCAGGTTCCTCAGCAGACTAGTGCTTCTGAGCACCTAGCGTAAAGCTGGGCAGACAGCGGGAGCTGTGCATGGGTGCAGAGGCTGCCCGGCCCTAACCAGTCCCACACCTCCCTGCCCCCTTACCATCACCTGATACCCCCTCACCTGTGAACTGTCCAACCTGTTGTGGGAAGGTGCTCTGAGTTGGGTCTTGGTACTGGGGTGGTGGGCGGGTCAGATGGCGCTGAAACTGCTGCTTTTCCTAGAAAACATTAAGGGAAAAAAACTCAAAAAGCCATGTTAGAGGGGAAAAAATAGATTAAAGTAAACTATCCAAAGTCTTATTCACAGATAGGTTCCTATAGTGAATTCATTTGGATTTCTTTTTTCTTTTTTTAAATGAACAGTATATAACAAAAAAGTAGAACAGAGTTACGGAGCAATGATTTAAGAAAATACATGTGGGTGAATCCATTTAAAAATGGAAAGTAGATAAGGGAAACCCAAACCAAAGCCATGAGATACCACTTCACACCTACTGAAACGGTCAGACTCAAAGGACAGGCAACAAGTGCAGGGAGGCTGTGCGCACTGGCGGCCTCACACACTGATGCTGACAATGTGAAATGACGCGGCTGCTTTAGACGACAGTCTGGCAAGTCCTCAAAAAATTAAGCACAGAGAGTTACTATTTGACCCTGTAATTCTCTCCTCACAGGGAGACACTCAAGAGAACTGAAAATACAGGGCAGCAAAAAGGGGAAACAGCCCAAAAGGCTGTCGACAGGATAAATGGATAAATAAAATGTAGCAGAGTTACACAAAAGCTTACGCAGCCATCAAGACAAGGGAAGGAATAGACATGCTGCGTGACTGACGCTTAGCACATGTACATGAAATACACAGAAGGGGCAAATCTACACAAACATAAGGCAGATTAGTGGTTCCTTAGGTCTGGGAGTATGGGGGCATAACTAATAAATGTTTTGTGGGTATGGAGTTCTTTTTAGGTGATGAAAATGTTCTAAAATTAACTATGCTGACGGTTGCATAACTTTGGGAATATACTAAAACTAATGACTTGGACACTTTAAACGGGTGAACTTTATGCCATATGAATTGCATCCCAATAAAGCTGTTATTATTATTTTTTAAATGGCAGAACTGAGGGAACAATGTGGGTTATAAAGTCTTCCCAATCAACTCTATCCCCTGGATAGCTAGTTCCTAAGTCTTAAAGATGTAAAATCCTGAGAATTCTTGTAACCTTAGTACCTGCACTTGGTGATAATGTGGGTGAATTGCAGGGGTGAGAAGGGGGTTCTCCACCTAATTCTAGAACAGGATCTTAGAACACCTTTGTTTTCTTCCTTATAACAAACTACATTTACAACAAAGCTGGAAACCACGGTGAACTGGCAGGCCAGTGAGCTCAGTGCTTTGTATTTGTTGTCGAGGATCATGAAAATAAAGTCCCCGACACATGCAGTTTTAACCACAGACTCTGCCTTCATTAATCCCCACTAAGTGTTACAAAGCTGCTTCTGACACAAGCCACCCCAGTCTGGGAAATGCCACATTCCTCGAGAAGGGCTTTTAAAGGGCAAAATCCCTTTACTACCCAACACACAAGTGAGTACAAATTTACATACTTGGCAGGCAGAATCTGCAACTATTATGACGACTACAGAGTCAAGCAAAGATGGGTGGTAGGCTTTGTCTTCCATCTCTCTCTTTTACCTGTTCAGCCAGAAGGTGCTGCTGCCTTTGCAAGAACTGCTGTTGCTGCAAATGCTTTTGCTGTTGCTCTCTCTGTTTCTGTTGGTCCAAAAGCAATTGGTGCTGCTTCATTACAGCCGCCTGCTGCTGGCTGCTGAGATAGGGGGTGTTGCTGTGAGTGCTGGCCACAGATGCAGCGGGTGCCTGGGTCCCCACGCTGGTGGCCTGGCCTGGCACGGGGACATTGGGAGGGTTCTGCTCCTGTAATACAGACAAGGGGGTCTCAAGTCAGACATAGCGAAGTCCTTATATCCTGATCAGAGCAGATGCGGTGTACACAGTGAGCTTTTGGCTCTTGAAGCCTTTGTTTCCTGGTGGATCACTCCCTATACAACCGACCTCCAGGGCTGGGGCAAAAAACCCTGCGGGTCTAGGCACAGCAACAAACCCTCACTAGTCACATGCTAAATATGCATCCTATGATTCACCAGTGGCAAAAAGGTGTGAATCTACATTAAACGTTTAGTCTTGTGTATTTATGATGACTGTTCTGGTAAGCAGCTGCAGCTTATCGATAGTGCTGGAACACATGAGTGTGGGTGTGCTCAGAAGAAGGCAGCTTCAAGGGGCTGTGGCTGAGGGAGACAATCCATCCTATGTGTGCAAACCTTGGGCCCCTCACTGAGGGGCTGTGCCTGAAGTGCTGGGAACTGTATCATTTAGTCCACTGTGTACTAATTTTTAAAGGGATTTTAGTAGAATTTTTCAGGGAAGATACTGCTTACTTTTTGTTGGATACTCATGCTGAATAGCCATTAGAACTTTAACAGATACTCTCTATTAATACATGAACCTAAAGTAAGTCTTGTCAAGGGCTACCACAATATTCTAACATCATCAGTAACATTTAAAAGGGGAAAATGGGGCCTCCCTGGTGGCACAGTGGGTTGAGCAATGCACTATGAAGCAGGCCGCAGGCACTGCAGCAAGAGTTCGATCCCTGCTGCAGGCCAGGGAGGGGACCCACATGGCACAGCAGACCTCTCCTGCCTCGCCAGCTGCTCCCCTCAGCAGTGTGCTTCAGTCAGTATGCTCCCCTCAGCAGTGTGCTTCAGTCAGTATGCTCTCCTCAGCAGTGTGCTTCAGTCAGTATGCCTGTTCTGCTCCCCACTCTGTCTCTGGTGAATCCTCTCACCTCCCTGGACTCTGGCCTGTACCCCAACTCTTGTATGCATAAATAAATTAAAAAAATAAAATAAAATAAAAGGGGAAAATGTAAACCAAAACAGGAGAAAGGCAAAAAGCAATTATCATTCCATTAAGCTCAACTCTCTGAGCTCCTTGCCAGGACTTACTCATTTCTCTAATCTTTATAAGATTCTAATCTTAGAGCAGAGAGATTCGATGTAATTTCCTCCCCCCAATCACCAGAAGCTTAGAGGCTGCAAGAGTGCTTTGTGAAATGCAAAGTGCTACTGAAATGACAGTCGTGTCAGTGTGGCTCTTCCTTAAGGTTCTTTTTAATAGCTGTGCAGAAACATAATAGCTGCAGTAAGCGAGCGTGTCAGCACTTACATGGACACTGTCCTGTGGAGAGATGTTTACAATGATTCTAGTTTATGGCTATTAGAAAAATTGTGCAGTATCTTGTATATAACTTTTAGGGGTAGGGAATTATTTCTTAGAGGGGTATAATAACTCAATGCTTATGAACATCTTTATGGCTTATGAAAAATGTACTATGTCAAATTACTTTTCAAAAGCATGGTGCCCATTTGCATAGCAATAAACGAGGGTGTCAATTTTTTCACAATGTCACCAGCATAGGTTGTAATTTTTTTTAAGTTTTGGAGTGTGTCACAAACAAACACACACCAGATACTGACTGCAGGCTTAGAGTGTTGAAAAACAGGAAACAATGAGGTACTGCACATTACACAACTCTTGCCACACAACTGTTACAAGTCTGAAGGGATAGACACATGCCCCCAGGGAAGAGAGCATAGCACCTGTGGAGGGAACAGAGCAAGTGTGCTCCACTCTTCCTTTGATGGAAGGGGGGGGTGAGGGGGAGGGAAAGCCTTGATGAGTTTGTTCACAGTACCAGCCTGGCCTCCAGGGAGAAGACATTTCAGAGCATGTTTGAATATGTGTAAAACTGCTAATAGTGATCATTGTAAAACCTGTATTTGACCACAGTTCACCCTGACAGAGCCATGTAATTCTGCTGGACTTGAGTATGACAACTATTTAACTATGGAGTTTAGATGTGTTGAGAAGTGGCACATACATAGAATGTTCTGAAGCTTACCAACACTTAGGGTATTTTGAATACAGAAGTCTGAGAGGTGACAAAAGGAAAAGCTTCTAAGAAACACATTAAATGGGATCTTTCCTTGCAAAACAGCCACAAATGACTTAAGTTATATGGAATGAAAGAGACACTGGATTAAATACAGGCGAGTCCCCAAATGTTTGCATAGTTAAAACCAAGTTATACTGTAGTTTGACCCTAGTTTGTTTAAGAATCAACCCAAGTTTGCTTGATCAATTTTCACTTGCATGGAAGTCGAAACACTAGTTGCTCTCTCCCCTTCCTCCCTTTGTATCTTTGTCTGTAAATTCCCGACACCTGTAGCACCACCCTGTGTCTACTGAGAAGAAACAGAGCAAAGCCACGTGCTCACCTGGCTAGGTGGAACCAGTGATCTGAAGGGCATACTTCCTGGCTTTGGTTTCATCAGAAACAAGGAGTTCTGCTCGTTGCTCAGATGAGGCAGCTGCTGGGGAAGATAAGCCATGAGAGTTGTCTTGCTCTGGCCAACCCCGGGGCCACCTTGCCCGCAGTCCGCTTTGTAATGAGAAAGGGGCTTGGTATTGCCGTAGTCCAGCACTGACCCTTGGTTAGGCACAGAACTCTGATTCAAGTTACTTGGCGGCTGGTGAGTCAGCAGATTCACATGGCTAGGCTGGAGGTAGGGCCCTCCAGGCCGAGGGGAGCTCTTGTTTATACTGGGCATCATGAGCAGTTTGGAGTTGGCGAAATCTTGTTTGTAGCTGGGAGGGCTAGCAGGTTTCTCCATGGGATAAGGGACATTTAAGGGACTGTGGGAGGGGCCAGTTTGTTGCCATGTGGACATCTGGCCTGGGGCTGGTGCTGAGGTGGCCTGCTGTGGGTTTTGGAGCATCTGTTCACGCTTCTGCTTGGCTGCGATCTGCTGGAGCTGGTGGGCAGAAGAGAGCTCTGAGGCCCCTCCTGGGCCCTGACTAGGCAACACCACACCAGAGAGGGCTCTTTGTGCATTCTGGACCTGGGCTGATGCCGGCATCAGGCTGGGACTGGGATTGTCTGCCACGGGCTGACCAGAGGTGTGGAACAGAGGCTGAGAGCCTCCTAGGCTAGGTGAATCTGTGCTTGTAGGGCCAGATGAAGGTCCCATAAAGGTCTGTCCTGCAGACCCAGCTCTCATCTGTGGAGAGCCTAACTGTTCTTGTTCAAAGGCTGCTGGAGAGAATTCCGTCTTAATATTAATGTCTTGTGCCAATGGTGTCTGTGTGGCAGAACCAGAAGACTCTGGGTCTTTCTTCTCTTCAAAGTCCTCATTAAACAGATCCTTCATGTCTTCATCAGGCACTGACCTGTTTAGCTCCTCAATGAGCTCCTTCCACTCCTGCTCATTGAGGTTGAGGTCAGGCATGAGGTTGCTTTGAGATATGGAGCCTCCAGCCCCTGCAATCATGCAAGGCAGGTCATCGACAGGCTCCTGCTTCAGTTCTTTATTCAGGCTAAGAGAAAATGACTCACTAGGGTTGCTGCCTCCATTCAGGTGAAGGCTTGAGTCTACCAGACACTTCTTGTTGATGGAGTCTAGTCCCAGTGGGTGCTTCCCACTGGCCTGCAAGGCTTCAGGACCAGGCTTGTCCGGCTGACCAAGGGGGGAGGCTGGAGGCAGGCCATTGGAAGACACAGCTACTCCCAGAGGGACTTCCCGGCGGGTCTTCTTGTGTCCAGCAAAGAGGTCCCCGTAGCCATTCTGTTGATCGCCATTCTGAGGGGAGGTGGCACTATCCAGATTCCTCTTCACTGTGTCATGAAGATGCTGAAAAACAGGGAAATGAATGACTTACGAAACTTATGTATAGTCCCTCTGCTCCCAACAATAGTTGGTATTCCTGCACTGTTCTCCTGCTGATTTTATTTGCCTGGTTTATATTACTCTCTGGGAACTCGCCCTTTTCCCTACCCACCCCCACTATGTTCTGTGGCCTTTCCTGATTGGGAGGACTAGCTCAGCAGTAGCAAAACAGCCAAGCTGCAGTCAACTCATCAGCCTCTAGACTTCTGCAGACTCCTCTTTTTGCAGGACACAAGTCTGACGCTGCCCCTTGGTCATGTAGCCAGAGATGTGCCCCAGAATGGAGAAAGAGGCAGAGCACACAACCATTCCTGGGAATATCATGAGTCTTGGATCTGCTTATACTTGAGCCAGCCATCCCACGGACTTTACACTAATGAAAACCAATACATTCTTGTTTGCATTTAAGCCAGTTTAACCTGTATTTCTGTTGCTTTCAGTGAGAGGGTCCAGCCAGGCTCTCTCTCAGGTCTTGCTGAAGCTGACCACAAGCCCCAGGCCTCATCTTGTTCCTCAGGCCAATTTCCATGCTTTTCCCAGACTTTCAAGGCAAACCTGCCCAACTCTACTCCATCGGATGGGCTCTGTCTTTCAGTTTTGGTTCCACTCTTCTCTCCACCACCCTCTCCAAATCCCAGCATCTTCCAATCCCCGTGTCCAGTCACGCCCTAGCAAAGGCCATCATTTCTTACCAGAATCACTCATTTTAGCACAACTGGGTCTTTTGGGCACCATTATTCCTATTTCCCCTACATTCTCCTGATCTACATTTGCTTAATTAACCTTACTAAGAGTCTGTTCTATGCCAGAGACAAGCATTGTGAGACACATAAACCCTAGTCTTTGCGGGCTTCCAGTCTGCTAGGACACAAGGCCGACAGAATAAGACCCATGTCCTGTGTGTGTAACAGAGCAATAAGTTCTAAAAGATCAGGGGTGGGAGCAAGTTACAGAGAACAGAGAACAGGAACAGAGAGGTGGTTCTGTTCCTTCTTCTCTTCCCCAGCCTGATTTCAGCTGTCAGGACACAATCCCTCCAATGTCACAGGCACGCACACTCTGCCTCTAAGCACATGTTGCTCCTTTCCTATGTTTACTTTATCACATTTTTTCCCTCATCCTTCACCCCCAACTCTATCCCTCCTTCCTACTGACCCGAAAGCATCTATATTTAGGAATGCTTACAAAGTTCCAAACAAAAGTTTTCATTATCTTTCAACAGATTTCAGAGTCAGAAAGTAACATAGTGACTCTGTGTTGTCCTCCTGTTGCAGAGAAGGTCCACACTGACCCACCTGCCCGGGAGCCGGGGGACAGACTCTGACCCAGGGGTTCTGCCCAAGGCAACTCTAAGGGTACCAGCTCTCAGCAGCTAGACACCCACTACACACACATGCACAAAGAGCAAGAGAACAAGGAGGGCAATTTTCTCAACCTCTGAGTCCCAATTCCAATGCTCCCATTCCTTTTTTTCTCCTCCTCACAATTTTATTGTTTCTTAACTGTTAAAAGTCCACTTTACAGTACTTTTAGATCTCAGCTGAGTCAGTATTTCTTTAAATCCACATCAAGGTCCCTAAGTTAGCTCAGAAAAAACAGGAAAGTTTGACAAATGGAACTGTAGTGCAGAGTTGAGTTGAAGAACTTGGCCCCTCGAGCTGAAGGACAGCTGCTGTATTTTCACAACCGTTCTTCTGCTTCTTGCTGCCACCTAGGGGTGAAAGGAACCAGGGTCCTAAAAAGGGAGCCTTTGTAAGATTCAATGTTCAACAATTTTCTTTAGGGAAGTTTTGTAAACTCATACCCATTTAATCAGTCAGAGAGATATAAATTGAGTGGCTAATTTTTCCTGAATTTTTATTATTTCTATTCTTTGTGGAAAACCATTTGTTCCATGGTGTCAGGTTTGGGTTATCATAAGTTTGGGAGCTGAATTTTCCATTCTCCAAAGGGGAAGACCTCTCCCAAGAGGTCAAGGCACTTGATGAGTCAGCTGGCTGTCCCAGATTAGAAATGAAATCCTTCCTTGCCCTAACAATTATAAAGCTACCACTCCCTCTTTTGATGTCCACATGCAAACAGCTGCAGACAAGTTCCAAAGTAACAACTCAATTTTGCAATACCAATTGCTTTTAGCCAAAGAAAACACTGGACCATTTTCTCAACCACTCACAAATTTAACTGGAATGATACAGGCTGGGGTGGGGAGTGTGGAATGTTGTGACCCTGGCAGACTGCTAAGCCTTGACCATTTGCAGGAGTGCCTGATACATGCACGGCACTGCAGAGGAAAGCAAAGATGAGAAAATGGTGGTGCCTAATTTATAGGCATTTATAAGAGAGATAGGGGAAAAGTCTGAACAGATTATCAATTACATACAAACATACACAGCAGATGCTATAAAGCAGAGAGATCTGGGTACCACGCTCACAGCATTATCTAGTACCTCTGGATACTCTGCTCAGAGGCTTCTTTTGTCACTACCTGGTAGTCTCATGGAGCAGAGTTCCAGAAAGATCCAGTTTGGGATAATCTGGTACTCACTTCTTTTGCAAGGCGGGGTGGGCCAGGGGACATTTGTTGAAGAATACCACATGCCTGGTGGGAGGCCTTGCATACTCCTCCAGTCAGTCTCCACCAACATACCCTGCAGCCTGGCACCCACCATTTTCTGCTCTGGAACTCTGGGAGAGGGGTCTAAAGATATCAATGCTGTTTTGAGTGAAGCTGGAGTTGCCACACCTTGTGTTCCCCCACTTGTCATGCTTGCCTTACAGGATATTTCTTTGTTTAGTCTCCACTTCATCCCACTTCAACCACCCATCTCTGAAATTCCAGTGTGCTTTGTGATCAAACTTCCAGAATGATAACACTCATCCCCTTCCACTTTGAGTTAACAGATGTGACTGCTAAGACAGGGGTGGCTCTCTCATCAGTGCTCCTCACTCAACTGGCAGCCACCTGGGGTGGCCACAACACTTCCTTGCCCCTTTCATGGGGCAGTCACTTTCACTCTTCTCCCTACCTTCTACAATCCTGCCTCAGCCAAGCATCCCCCACCCCCAACCAGACCAGCACCTGAGGACTCCAATGTGGCCTCCATTCTTCTGGGGACTCACTGGATGCCTGATATAGAGGATAAGAGAAAGGGAGGACTTAAAAGGACTGCAGTGATCTTCATGCTAGTGAACACAGTCTGCATTTTCAGTCTTTCCTTCTCCCTCTTCCTTTATAGCTGCCACTTAAACATTCCCTTTCTCTTTAAAGTTCTCTTTCTTCATATTTCTTTACCACATTTTCTTGCCTCTCTTCTATTTTTCTGGTTGTCAGCTTCCTTGAAGGAAGGCCCTCCCTTTACATAAAAATCAAAATCCTCACCTCTTTGCACTCTACACAAGGTGCTATCTCATCTGTTCCCAAGTCTTCAAATCCCTACAACTTAACCTCACACTCAGAATAAGCCCGTTTGCTCAGGACCAAGTGCTCCTCTATCAGCTCTTATCATCTCCAGACTTTTTTTTAAGATTTATTTATTTATGCATACAAGAACTGGGATACAGGCCAGAGGTGTGGTAGGTGAGAGGATTCACCAGAGACAGTGGGGAACAGAACAGGCAGGCTGACGGTAGTACACTGCTGAGGAGAGCAGGAGGCAAGGCAGGAGAGGTTTGCTGTGCCATACGGGTTCCTTTCCTGGCCACCTGGCCAGGGATCAAACTCATGCTGCAGTGGCTGCGTATACTTCATAGTGCAGTGCTTAACCCCTTCTGCCACCAGGGAGGCCCCCATCTCTAGACTTTGAGGGCTCCTCCCTATTGCATACCAGGTTTAGGTTACACCAGCTTTCTTACAGTTTCACAAATGTGCCTGCCCATTGCTTCTTACAGGCACTTTGTTATTTTCTTTCTTCTGATCTACCCAGGGAAAGGTCAACTCATACATAATTCAGGTCCCCAGTCATCCTCTTGTCCCCTATGCAAGGCCCATACCACGCTATCCTTATTTCCTTATTAGTTCCCCCACCAGAGGAACTACTTTGAATAAGCCTACCTGCCTCCATCAGAACAAAGAGCAGAAACCCCAGCACCTAGAACAGTGTCTAGCACTCGACAGATAAATATTTGTGAATGAACGACCTATCTCTAACCAACCCATACAGAGCTTGTTTGTCCAAGTACCTACCTCACATGCTGAACCTGGGCATTTAGTCTGATAAGTCAGGCTAAATGTACCCAAATCCGAAGCAATTTCTCCTCACTCTGGTTTCCCTTTGCATTGTTCCTACCTTAGAGAATGTCACTACCATCCACCCTGTGACAGAAACTAGAGTCACTCCTACTGTCCTCACTCCCTATATCCAATCAGCACCCTAGTCTGACTTAGTCTACGTCCTTAGCATGCTTGAACTCACCCACCCTCTCCATTCACAAATACCTATTTTTCTCCCTTGAATTACTTTTTTCCCCCCAGATGAGTCCTATCCAGTGATAGGACCTACTTATTTATAAAATGCAAAAGAAAATTACACCCATTTCAATACATAAATTCACATTTCAATTTCTCCTGTTTAGGTCTTTTTATTTCATTTCTAATTACTGTGAAAAAAGATGAAAATTTAATTAAATCACAGAACTGCTAAAATGTGTTAAAACTATGTTTTTTCCATTTCCAACTGAAAAACAAGCATTTGTTAAATACTCTGATTAGTAAGCAAATGCAGAAGCATTCTTTAAATGCATGGTTAGAAATGTACCTGATTAGGGCCCTCCCTGGTGGCACAGTGGGTTAAGCAACGCACTATGAAGCAAACAGCAGCCACTGCAGCACGAGTTTGATCCCTGCTGCCAGCCAGGGAGGGGACCCACATGGCACAGCAGACCTCTCCTGCTGTGCCCGCTGCTGCTCTCAGCAGTGTACTTCTGTTGATCTGCTTGTTCTGCTCCCCGCTCTCTGTGGTGAATCCTCTCACCCCCCCCCATACCTCTGGCCTGTACCCCAGTGCTTGTATGCATAAATAAATATTTTTTAAAAAATCTAAAAAAAATAAGGAAATGTACCTGATTATTTGATGAATTATCAATTATTTGATGAAAATAATGCATACATTACTCTTGAATTATTTTAACCAGCTCTAAAGACAGTCATGCTGACACCCCCACCCTCATTTACACGCCACACCACCACTTGAGTGATGATGCTTAAGGGCAAAGCTGACCATACTGTTCTCTTCCTTAAAGTGTTTCAGTGACACCTTGTTACTCTCAGGCCCTTATAACCCTGAGTGTGGCTTCACCAGCCCCTATTAAACGCCCTATCAAATTTCAAACCATACCCATCCTCCACTCCAGTGATGCAGCTCACCGCAACACCTCAAAATAGGTTGAAACATAAAATCATGATTTTTTTAAAAAGGCAACGGTGATTAAATACTAGCAATCTCAACTTACTATCACATTTGCTTTTCCTCTTCCATGAACCCTCCCAGCATCCTGTATGTGTTACTCAAATGATTCCCAGGAGCCCAGGCAAAGAGGACCTTGATCTTTTCATGCAATATTCAAAGTTTCAATGATTTGGAGGGAAAACCTGGGAAATCCACGTCAGGTAGCAACTTTGGTACGGCACAAAACTTTGCCAAGGGATACAAGGACAAGGCATCACTACTCTAGTGTGGCATGCTATCCGCGCAGCAGCGGCATTTAGGCACTTTGATGGACTTGGGATCTTATTTAACTTCAAAGGCATGCTGAGGATGAGCATCATTATTTTTGTTTTTAAAAAAAAAAATTTTAAGATTTTATTTATTTATGCATACAAGAACTGGGGTACAGGCCAGAGTCCAGGGAGTTAAGAGAATTCACCAGAGACAGCAGGGAGCAGAACAGGCAGACTGACTGAAACCCACTTTGAGGGGAGCAGTGGGCAAGGCAGGAGAGGCCTGCTGCGCCATGTGGGTCCCCTCCTTGGCCGGCGGCAGGGATTGAACTGATGCTGCAGTGGCTGCAGTCTGCTTTATAGTGCGTTGCTTAACCCACGGCGCCACCAGGGAGGGCCCTATTTTTGTCTTACAGCAGACGAAAGTCAGAAGTTTCCTAAGGTTTGAGCATCCTGAAGTCTTCAAAGGGATCTGCTGCCCTTTCTCATAGTCCTGTCCCTCCCCTTGATTAGAGAGGGACTAATCTAAATCACTTAAGAAACTGGGATAGTTTGCAAATGAAACACAAATACCAAGAGCATTAGTCAGAGTTTCAAATTGTTAAGAAACGGAGCCCCTCAGTCACTTTATTTTTTTTCTTTTATTTATATATATTTGACATCAATTGTAATCCCCATGTATTTCCCATCACCATATCACCAGTGCACCATCATCACCCCGTGCTCCCATCTGCCCTCAACCCTCCCCCCCACCAAGTGTCTCCGATTTGTCCTTGTCTTTTCATTTTTGGCCCTCAGTCACTTTAAAGACATCACTTGTCTTGGTATCACCACTATCTAGAAGTGCAGTGAGTACACCGCAGAGATGTACCACTCCTTGCCAGTGAATCCACCCACCAGAGACACACCAAAAATGGAGAGTTTCAAGAAACACATTTTCCAGAAAACTATAAAGTCTGGTGCCTAAGCATCTTTACCACTACCTTAAAATTTTGTGTTTCTGTGTGTGTGAATTACAGATTCAAGAAAGTTGCAAAGAGAGTGCAAAAGGTCCTTCATCCTGTTTCCCCCAATGGTTTTATTTTATAGTTTAGAACAATAGAAACCAGGGAAAAGATATGGGTAGATATGTTGTATGTGTTTCTATAAATTTTATCAATCTTTTTTGATGGATTTTAAAGTTTTTGTAAAAATCTATGTAAGAGGGGCCTCCCTGGTGGCGTGGTGGGTTGAGAGCTGCACTGTGAAGCATCTGTTGCACAGCAGCACTAGTTCGATCCCTGGCCAGGGAGGGGACCTGTATGCACAGCTAGACCTCTCCTGCCTTGCCACTGCTCCCCTCAGCAGTGTATTTCGTCAATCTGCCTGTTCTGCTCCTTACTCTGTCTCTGGTGAATCCTCTCACCCCTGTACCTCTGGCCTGTACCCCAGCTCTTGCATGCATAAATAAATAAATCTTTAAAAAAAAAAGCTATATAAGAAAGGCTAGGTATTTAATGCAGTATAATCTCTTTCTGTATGATTATAAAGTAGAAAATTGAATTTAACATTTTATACTGAGAAAGTATATTGGTATTGATTCCAGTACTTGGCAGTCTATATAATCCCTTTGGGGATATACAAAATCAATTTGGGAAACCACAGGAGGCTCATAAAGTATATGTGCACATAAAAACAAAAGTGGGTTATTGTTAACTGAGGGTGTTAACTTAGTTATAATACAATCCTTATCTGTTTTCTTGACTTATTAAGTGAAGATGCACTAAAGTTCCATTCAGTTTTAAAGCCAATGTACTATCTTTCTAATATCACATATTACCCTGTGCAGGGAAATGCCCTCAGGTGTTCACACAGTGTTCTTACATCTAGATTCCACTATGAGTTAAACACTGCCCTACATAAAGGCCCAGTGCAAGACAAAAGTAAACTCTGATATGCAGTAGGTTTTTACTAATTTCTAAGCATGGCACTAGGCACTGGGGAAAAAAAGATAAACAAGACGCAGTTTGTGCTCCCTCCCCTGGAGAGGATGGAGAAGTTACGGAGGCAGGCAGAGTATTATAAGAGAAAAGAGAAAGCAGGGCAGAATAGTGTGGAGATGGCAAGGAAGACCCTGGAGAAGAGGACACCTGATTTAAGTATGAAAGGAGCAGAAAAGTCAGCCAGGAGGAGGAAGTTTTCCTGTCTGAGAGGCAAAGACAAGGACACACTGATGAACCCAGAGGGGGAAGGCACTGATGAACCCAGAGGGGGAAGGAATGGAGAGGCAAGCAGGAAAAAAACAGTGATAGTTTAATGTTGTTCAAGTGTAAAGGGTGTAACAGGGAGTCCTGAAAGGAGGTGGCTGGGACCATCATGGCTCCAAAGTACAATTTAATGAAAAAAATTTTAAAATACACAAAGTTAGAGAATATTGTAATGAACCCTTATTTGCCCATTACCCAACCAAAACAACTAATAATAATTCTTTATTATCACCACCTCAAACCCCTTAGGATGACTACTGTTAAAAAAAAAAAAGTGCCCCCTCCCCCCCAAAAAACCCCACACATTTCCTTTCAACAGACATTAAAGACAATACAAATAAAGGCATAAAACTCATGGTCTTAACAGACATACACGTTTTTCTCAAGTGCGCATGCATCATTCTCCAGATTAGATTACATACTGGGCCACAAGACAAACACCAACAGATACATTAAGATCAAAATCATCTCAACTGTATTTTGATCATAAAGGCATAAAACTAGAAATAAATCACGAAAAGAAAACAAGGAACGCTCCCACTTCATGGAGACTGGAATCTCCATGGAGATTGGAAGACCACTGGACTCAAGAGGAGATCAAAGAAGAAATTAAAATAGCTTTGAGTTGAATGAAAATGAGCACACCATTTTCCAGAATGTATGGGATACAGCAAAAACAGTGAAACAAAGAAAATATATAGCAATACAGGTGCACATAAAGAAACAACAAAGAACTCAAAGAAAGAAACTAATCTCACATCTCAAACTAGAAAAAAAATAAATAAAACCTTAAAACCAGAAGAAAGGAAATAACAAAATTCAAAGCAGAAATACACAAAACAGAAATAAAAAAAAACAATTCAAAAGGTCAGTGAAACCAAAAGTTCGTTCTTCAAAAAATAAACAATAGGCAACTCTGGCCAGGTTCACAAAGAAAAAACAGGAGAAACACATATAAATAGTTAAGCACCGAACTATGACACATCCACAGTCACGGAGGCACAAGTTTGATCCCCAACCAGGGAGGTGACCCACATAGTGCAGCAGACCTCTCTTGTCTCCCTGCTGCCTCCCTCAGCAGTATATTTCAGTCAATCTGCTTCTGTTCCCCACTCTGTCTCTGGTTAGTCTGCTCATCCCTCACAGCTCTGGCCTGTACCCCAGCTCTTGTATGCATAAATAAATAAATCTTTAAAAAAAATAGGATCATACACTAAAGAGGAAAAATCACAACAGACTCCACTGAAATCATCCAAAGCTAGATAAAGAAGAAATAGAACACCTAAACAGACCAATTACAAGCAGCAAAAGTGAAGCAGTGATCAAAACAGTCCCCAAAAACAAAAACCCTGGACCAGACAGCTTCACAAACGCATTCTACCAAACGTTCATAAATGAATGAGTGCTGATCCTACACAAACTCTTTGAAAAAATTGGGGGGGGGGGGAAAGAGAGAGAAACATCACACTAATACTAAAACCAAACAAAAACAACACAAAAAAGGAAAATTACAGGTCAATCTCCCTAATGAACACTGATGCAAAAGTCCTCAACAAAATCTTTGCCAACAGAATGCAACAAAGCATCAAAGGGATAATACACCATGATAAAGTGGGATTTATCCCCGGGGCACCTGCATGGTTCAACATATGAAAATTGAAAATGTAATCTAATACATCAACAAAAAGAAAAATAAAAAACATATGACCATAATATCAATAGATACTGAAAAAGCATGTGACAAAGTCCAACATCCATTTATGATGAAGGCCTGTGAAATTCTTGGGATAAAAGGAACATAACATAATAAAAGCCATGTAATATAAGACAAACCCACAACCAATATTAGTTTCAATGGTGAAAAGCTAAAGGCCTTTCCTTTAGGATCAGGAACAAGATGAGGATGTTAACTCTAACCACTGTTCTTCAATATGATACTGGAAGTCCTAGCCAGAGCCATAAGACAAGAGAAAGACATACAAGGAATCCAAATAGGGAAAGAAGAAGTAAAACTATCACTATTTGCAGACGATATGATAACACACATAGAGAACCAGAAAAACTAATCAAAATAATCAACCAGTTTAGTAGAGTAGCAGGATACAAAATCAACACACAAAAATTAGGAGACCTATATATAAAAAGTCAGTCTGAAGAAAAAGAAAAATCAAGAAAACCACCCCTTTTATAGTTGAAAAAAAAAATCAAATACTTGGGAATAAACCTAACAAAAGAGGTTAAGGACCTATACAAATAAAACTGTAAAACACTGTTAAAAGAAATAGAAGACACAAAGAAATGGAAGGACAGCTCCTGCTCATGGATTAGAAGAATTAATATTATTAAAATAGCCACCCTGTCAAAAACAATTTAGATTCAACACTATTCCAATAAAAATCTCAATGACATTCTTCAAAGAAATAGAACAAATACTAATGAAATGCATATGGAACCACAAAAAAATCAAACAGCCAAAGTTCTACTGACAAAACAAAGGAGAATGGAGGTATCGCACTCCCAAATTTCAAATTATACTACAAAGCCATAATTATTAAATCAGTGTGGTACTGGACCAAAAAGAGACACACAGACCAATGGAACCAAATAGAAAGTCCAGAAATAAAGCCAAGTATATATGGAAAACTAATCTTTAACAAAGGAGCAAAGAATATGCAATGGAACAAGGACAGTTTGTTTAATAAATGGTGCTGGGAAAACTGGACCAACATAAGCAAAAGAATGAATCTAGACCACTACCTAGCACCATGAACAAAAATGAACTCAAAATGACTAAAAGAGCTAGACATAAGATATGAAACCATAAAATATATAGAAGAAAACATAAGTAAAACACTACAAGACATACATCCAAGTAACAGCTTTAGAGCCACATCCCCCAAAGCAAAGAAAGTGTAGGAAAAGATAAACACCTAGGACTACATCAAACTGAAAAGCTTCTGTACAGCAAAAGAGACTAACCAAAACAGAGACACCCTCCTGATTGATTGGGGGGAAAAAAAAAATCTCCGCACTCCATGTAACTGATAAAGGACTGATCACAAAGATATACTAAGAACTTACATGACTCAACAAAAACAAAGTAAACAATTCAGTCAAGAAACACTACTCCAAATAGGAAATACAAATGGCCAAAGGGGTCTCCCTGGTGGCACAGTGGGTTGAGTGCCACACTGTGAAGAATCAGCTGCACAGCAACGTGAGTTCAATCCTGGGCCAGGGAGGGGACCCACATGGCACAGCTGAGCTCTCCTGCCTCGCCCAATGCTCCCCTCAGCAGTGTATTTCTGTTGATTTGTCTGTTCTGCTCCCCACTCTCTCTGGTAACCTCTCAACTCCTGCACTTCTGGCCTGTACCCCAGCTCTTCTATGCATAAATAAATCTTTTTTTTTTTTAAAGATTTATTTATTTATGCATACAAGCACTGGGGTACAGGCCAGAGGTGGGGGGGGTGAGAGGATTCACCACAGAGAGCGGGGA
>JAGFMF010011424.1:788946-849435 GCA_019455555.1 Galemys pyrenaicus | reverse complement strand
GCACAAGGGACTGAGGTGATGGTGCACGGGTGAAATGGTGGTGGGTACCCCCTGGGGACTACAAATGATGTCAAATATAACTAATAAAAAAAAAAAATCTTAAAAAAAAAAAAGGGCCAACAGACATATAAAAAATGTTCAACATCCCTTATAATCAGGGAAATGCAAATCAAAACAATGAGACAGCACCTTACACCAGCAAGAATGGCACATATCAAAAAAAAAAAAAAACCAACTAGCAACAACAAATGTTGGCAAGGATGTGGAGAAAAAGGAATTCTCCTACACCACTGGTTAGGAGTGCAAACCGGTTGAACCACCATGGAAAGCTGTACAGAGGTTCCTCAGACTACTGAAAATGGAGCTACCATATTGCCCAGCAATCCCACTGTAGGAATGTGTCCAAAGGACACAAAAACACTAACTCAAAAGAATACCTGTAACCCTCTGTTTACTGTAGCACTATTTATAATAGGTAAAAACTGAAAATAACCCAAATGCCCAAAAATAGATGATTGGATCAAGAAGATGTGGTATATGTACATAGTGGAATACTATTCAGCAGTGAAAAAAGATAAACTAGGGGTCTCCCTGGTGGTGCAAGGGGTTAAGCACCGCATTGTGAGGCATCTGCAGCTACTGCAGCACGAGTTCGATCCCTGGCCAGGGAGAGGACCCACATGGTGCAGCAGACCTCTCCTGTCTCGCCCACCACTCCCCTCAGCAGTTTATTTCAATCTAACTGTTCTGTTCCCCATTCTGTCTCTGGTGAGTTCTCTTACCCCCTGTACCTCTGGCCTACACTCCAGCTCTTATATGCATAAATTAAAAAAAAAATAAACTAATACCATTTGCAGCAATATGAATGGAGCTAGAAGGAATTATGCTCACTGAAATGTCAGAAGGAAAAAGAAAAATACTGGATGATTTCATTTATAGGAGGAATATAGGAAAACCAAATAAGGCATCAGGGGAAAAATAGTTAACAATACAAAACACAACAAAATAAAACAAAACAAACAGACCGCTACAAAGCAGAGACATCATGCAGGAGAGGGGGCAGGAGAGGGATCAGGATCAGAAAGAGGGAGGGAGGCACACAGGGGACCATGTGATGGTACATGGGTGAACTAGTTGTGGAAATTCTGTGGAGACCACACTTGAGAAAAGAAAGCAAACATTGTTTAAAAATAAACAATGATGTAAAAAAATTAATTAAAACAAAACATACCGGGCCTCCCTAGTGGCGCAGTGGGTTAAGCAACGCACTATGAAGCAGACCGCAGCCACTGCAGCACGAGTTCGATCCCTGCTGCCAGCCAGGGAGAGGAACCACAAGGCGCAGCAGGCATCTCCTGCCTTGCCCACTGCTCCCCTCAGCAGTGTATTTCAGTCAGTCTGCCTGTTCTGCTCCCACTCTGTCTCTGGTGAATCCTCTCATCTCCCACAACTCTGGCCGTACCCTAGCTCTTGTGTGCATAAATCAATCAATCTTAAAAAAAAAAAAAAAGGATAAAACAAAACGTATCAACTCCTTGTCATTTCTCTCTCCCCATGGGCTCCTCTAGCTCTCTCCTGCCCCCTCATTTTTATTCTTGACCACTTCCATGTCTCACCCTTCTTCCCTTTCTTCTTGCTGGTTTTCTCCCTTCTTAGCTGATCCTTCCTATAGGTTCAGTTCCCTGCTGGCTCCCCTTGCCTCACTGACCTCTCAGTTTTTCTCTCTCTCCCTCTATTTGTCCATTGGGGTCTCTCTTCCTGGGTTCCCTGTTCCTCATCTCCCCCTTCCCCACCAGCTCATCACCCCGGGGTCTGTGGCCCAGACTACTAAACAATAAAATAAACAAAAACAGAAAATAACAACTCTGAAGGATACAGAGAAATTAGAAACTGTGTTCTCCCTTGGTGGAAATATAAAATGGTGCCTCAAAAAAGAAAAAATTGATTTACCACATTATCCAGCAATTTCATTTTCAAGAATTCCATTTCTAAAAAGAACTGAAAACAAACCTAGTATCACCTCATATATACAAAAAATAATATACCAAAAAACAAACAAAAACCTGAAAGCAAGGACTTGAACAGATACAGGTATCGATCAATCCAAGGAACCATCCATCACTGGATGAATGATGGGTAAAATATGGTGCAACCACACAATAGAATATTGTTCTGTGTTAAAAGGGTAGGAAACTTGGCTGCACCCTCCAACATGTATGAACCTTGAGGACATTATATTAAATGAAATAACCCAGTCACAAAAGAAATATTGTATGATTCCACTTATATGAGGTCCCTAGAGTAAGCAAATTTCATAGAGACAAAAGGAGAATGATGGTTGCTAGGGACTGGTGGAGGGGGAACAGTGAATTAGTGTTTATTGGATGCAGAGTTTCAGTTTTTCAAGATAAAAAGAGTTCTGGAGCTGGAGATTGGTGATGACTGCACAATAATTACCGGGAATGCACTCAACATAATTGCACTCTACACTTAAACATGGTCAAGGTGGTAAGTTTTAAAATATGTATTTTACCATAATTTACAAACTTTTAAATTCTTTATTACTCTATATGCCACCAGTGCTCAATTTTCTGTTGCAAACCAAAATAAGCCTTTTACATGGAAAATGTGAAACATACATTACAGAGTAAGTATAACATCCCCCCATGTAACCACTGCCAACTCAAACACTTCAAGACCCCCTTGTCTAATGCACACCCACCCACGTCCTCTGTGCTAACACAGGCACTGTCGCACCACTTCTTCTTTATAACTGAGCATGTACTGGATGTAAAAGCTTAAAAGAAAACCAACCACAACATATCATTACTGAATTTAAAGGTTTTCAAGTCAGGAGTGAACATACTGCACTGGGTTGACATGCTCTTATAAGACTCTTCCATTATGTAACACTTCTCTCCCTTTTTCATCCTTTGCCCCTTATTTATCAAGACACTTTAGTTACTCGTCCAGTTGTATTTCCCTTCCGTAACTGGCTGATTACATGTCCCCCATGGTGTTCTTTTTTTTTTAAAGATTTATTTATTTATGCATACAAGAGCTGGAGTACAGGCCAGAGGCATGGGGGCGGGTGAGAGGATTCACCACAGAGAGCGGGGAGCAGAACAGGCAGATCAACAGAAGTACACTGCTGAGAGCAGCAGCGGGCACAGCAGGAGAGGTCTGCAGTGCCATGTGGGTCCCCTCCCTGGCTGGCAGCAGGGATCGAACTCGTGCTGCAGTGGCTGCGGTTTGCTCCATAGTGCGTTGCTTAACCCACTGCGCCACCAGGGAGGCCTCCCCCCCGCCCCCCAATGGTGGTCCTTACAAATTCTTGTATTGACTGTATTTTCAGTAATCAGGCAGTCAGAGGCTTGATCAGATTCAGAATTGAGGGGGCATACTTACAAGATAATGTTGTACTGCAGGTCGTTTTTCAGTAAGATATCAGCAAATGGGGTCAGATTTGCATTTTTATAAGTGCTCTCTAAGGACTATGTGGCAAATGGATTTCAGAGATGGTAGGAAACTGCAGGAACAGTTGGAGAATGAGAGGAAGACCTGATCATGAGTATGAGGAACGAATAGATGATTTCAGAGTTAAGGTGGGGGAAAAAAACTCAGCAGATTGGACACCAATTTTATACTGCAAGGAGAAATAAAGGGTTTCTCGTTAGTCTGGTTTACATGTGTAAGAGAACATAGGAAAAGCAGGTTTTGGGCAGTGAGAAGGTTAGTTCAGTTTTAGTCATGAAGAGATGAGATCATCCAGGTAATGTCCAAAAGGCAGTGAATAACAATGAGTTCGCGAAAAAGTCATCAGTAATGCACGCAGCTGAAATCACCAGCAGAGCTGATCACTTAGAATGAGGAGCCTGGAAGCAGGTAGAATGATGACATAGCACAAACCGGAGTGAGGTGAGAGGCATCAGAAAGGCATAGAAAGATAAAGGCTAAACATGCCCACTGGGGACTGGCCACTAACAGATCACTTCCAGAAGGGTGACTGGAGTAAAAACATTGACTTGAAACATTACTAGGAGAGGAGTAAGCAGAGATAGTGTCAGTTCTCAATTTAGTGTCTTTCTCAATTTAGTACATTAGTGGTTGCCCGATGCTGGAGAGGAGGGGTGTGGAGGGAGGGAGGTGGGTACGTAGGGTTTCTTTCTGGGGCCATAAAAATGTTCTAAAATTTATTGTACTGATGGTTGTTTCTCAAAAATAAAGGGAGTGCTTAAAAAGGTTGGTGACTAGAGGGTAAAGACTTATTTTTAAATAATACTTGAACTCAAAGAACAGCACATAACTGTTGTCTAGACTAGAACTCCCTAAAATCCTCTGGCATACAATCAGGTATTCATATACGAATAGGAAAAAGAAAGGTATGGTGACAACTGCTAGAATCAAATACTATGATGTCCCCCTTTGTGGGGAAATTCTAACTTCACTAAGAAATAGCACGTAAGAATGATGCCCTTCCCTTCTAAAGTCAAGCCCTCCACCTGTGTTCTCCATCCCATTACTGTTCACCTCTTCCATTACTATTCACCTCTTCAAGGTCCTTGTCCACTTACTACCTTGTCTTCATTTTCCATTCATCCCCCTCTAACAGTTCTTCCCTCCCCTATGCACTGACACTTGTTCAGCAAGTTCAGATCTTTGAACCTCCAGCCTACTCATACAGCACTCAGAACAGTGCAAAGCACCACCTAAACCCGGTTTAAGTCCATCATAGTTTGGTTGCTTAATTGCTGTGTGCTCACAGATGAATTACATTATATATTGAGAAGCTTTTAGAGTTCCTCCTCTAAAAGACATGGGGTGTGGGAGAATAACCACTTCTGGGGGTTGGGGGGTAGAGGGGTGTCTGTGAGGCACTTCACTAACACTGAGCTGCTGATGTTACTGTTCCGCTGCTCCTCTGCCTCAGCTTATTTCTTCAAAAATCTGTCTCCACTTTGTCAGTCACCAAGATGACATTCTGGTTCTTGATCTAAGGGATTCTTTGCAAGTACCTACTTGACTTTCTGGGGTACTGAGGTCTGAAGACCATTCTCTAATGTTCTCCCTTAAGGTCCACATGGCTTCTCTCAGACCTGCTCCTTCCTCTAAGGCCACTCTTTATGGGCTGCCCCTTCTCATGCTTGCAGGGTCATAATTCCTTTTCATTGCTGTCCTCTCCCCAGGCAACCACATCCATATTTAGGGCCTTGCTACAGTCTGACACCCTGGCACTAATAAGCAGGCACTCATATACTGTTCCCAACCATCATCTCCTGGGTCCAACACTCCTCTCTCCTGTGCTCTGAATATTTGACTGTAAACTAGGAATCTCCACATGGGTGGAGTATATATTCCAAACTGAACTCTGCCTTCCTCCCAAACCTACCATTTAGTCTCATGCTCCCTGACCCAGCACATGTTTAATCCTTATCCTCTTAGATGACCAGGCATCAGTACTGCTGCTTCTACTTTCTAAATCTCTTTCCAGCAAGATCCCTGCATGCCACCTCCATCTTCGTTCAAGTACTCACTTATTTTTTTGACATACATTACTGAAACAAAATCAAGCTGATCTGTTTATATTCTCTCTCTGTATACAACCCTTGGTGTTATTAGTGGGATCTCCATAAAACCCATGTCTGAAGCACTTCAAAGTCCGTATTTCCCCATCTCTTACAAAGAAGTTCGAATCCTGACACACAGGGGCCTATTGGATCCGATACTGATGAAATTCTCTTAATCCGCTACTGTTTCCAGGCCCTCGACTTAAACTGAAGTTCTTTTGGGACTGAAAATACACCTTCTAACCTAGTGATATTCTACTAATACCTTAAGATTTAGCTCAAACATCAACTTCTTTCTACTATTTCCCCCCCTGACCACTTATCCCATTCCTGATCAAGTTCTTTACTCCATCCCTAGCACTCTAACAAAACTTTGTAACTAGTACTTATACTCAACATTTATGAAGCACTGGTGTCATACTGTGAATAGTCAACTGACCGGTGTCTTTGTATCGTCCCCCATCTGTGGAGGACAAGAGTCTTGCCCTTTTCATCCCCAGCTTCAGGTCCAATGCTCAGAAAGTTACAGGTTTCTGGTAATGTTTCCAGAATTAACCTTCCCACTTACTCCATCACCCCTTTCATTTCAGTTCTCTAGCCGTACAGATAATCTGTCTTGCACTTTCAAAGGCTCTCTGCCCACAAAGGAGACACAAGTTCACTTAATCTTCGTTATAATCTACAGGGATGGCACTGAACTATGATACCCAACTTCAAGATCAAGACACTGAAGCTTCAATAAGTTAAAGAAGTTGGAAGGGAGCACTGAACCCCATGTGAATACAGAATTTGAATCAATGTCATCTCAGCAAGTTCACCAAAGTCATTTCTCAGGTGGCTCCTTCAAATGTGCCTCTTCACCTTAAAAAAAAAAATTTTTTTAAGTACATCCCTGTTCTAATCAAATAAGGAATCCTTTTTTTTTAAAAAAAAGATTTATTTATGCATACAAGAGCTGGGATATAGGTCAGAGTCCAAGGCGGTAAGAGGATTCACCAGAGACAGAGTGGGGAGCAGAACAGGCAGACTGACTGAAACACACTGCTGAGGGGAGCAGTGGGCGAGGCAGGAGAGGTCTGCTCCGCCATGTGGGTCCCCTCCCTGGCCGGTGGCAGGGATCGAACTTGTGCTGCAGTGGCTGCGGCTTGCTTCATAGTGCGTTGCTTAACCTGCTACGCCACCAGGGAGGTCCCTCACCTTAAAATTTCTTAATGCCTTTCGCAACTCTTTCCCTCTTTGAGAGGAAAACATCTTTCTTTGCAAAGATTAAACTCCCTTCAACTGTAACTTCTTATCCCCACTGGCCCAATTTCATTTGAGACTTTTTACCCCTTCAAATTCCTCCTCTCAGGCCTCCCTGGTGCCGCAATGAGTTGGGCAACGCACTGTGAAGCAAACCACAGCCACTGCAGCATGAGTTCGATCCCTGCTGCCAGCCAGGGAGGGGACCCACATGGCATAGCAGACCTCTCCTGCCTTGCCCCGCTCCTCCCCGCAGCAGTGTGTTTCAATCTGTCTGCCTATTCTGCCTTCTACTCTGTCTCTGGTGAAGTCTGACTCCCAGGAGGTGGGTCCTCTCACCTCCTGTGACTCTGGCCTGTACCCCAGCTCTTGTATGCATAAATAAATAAATCTTTAAAAAAAAATTCCTCCTTTCCTTACAGAAGAATAACTTCAACAGTGTTGTTCTAATGGAGAGGTTCTTTGAGTGTTGTCCCAGACCAGTAACCTCAGTGTCACCTGGAAGCCTACTGGTAATACAAATTCTCAGGTTAGACTACTGATGCCCTGGAATCAGAAATGCTAGGAGAAGCCAGAAGGCAGTTTTAACAAATCGTCCAAGTGTAGCCACACTACCTATAAAGAAACACATAAATCTAATTTTAATATTCTATTTAAGCTACTATATATTATCATTTCAAAGGTAATATTAAAGAGTTATTTTCTATTCTTTTTTGGTATTAAGTTTTCAAAATCCAGTGGGTAGTTTATAATTCTGACACAATTCAATTTGGACTAGGCAGACTTCAAGCCCTCAACAGCCCTCTGAGGCTGGCAGAGAGCACATTAGATGCACTGGATGGTACAGTTCTGGAACTCTGAGGGCAAGGTCACCCCTGCAGTCACTTGTCTTTAAAGCACCCAGAATGGGATTCATCACTGTTGTTCAATAAATAGACCCCTAAAATCTGCCTTTTGTTTGAGATTGGCCTTTCTGCCAAACCAAAAGAACGTTCTGTGGTTGGCCAGATCTTCTGGCAAAAGCTCATAGCTGCTTAAGAGATAATTAGGAGAGCAATAACAAAATAAACATTTAGAACAAAATCTCTTGGGGCCTCTCCATAGTGTGAGGTGTTAAGCTGCAGCACAAATTAGATCCCTGGCCAAGAGCTGACCCACATGGCGGAGCAGACCTCTCCTGCCTTGCCCACTGCTCCCCTCAGCAGTGTGTTTCAGTCAGTCTGCCTGTTCTGCTCCCCACTCTGTCTCTGGTGAATCCTCTTACCACCTTGGACTCTGACCTGTATCCCAGCTCTTGTATGCATAAATAAATCTTTAAAAACAAAACAACAACAAAAAATTTCTTAAACCAATAAGCACTACCATATTAAGCACCTTAAACTACTATTTTTTTAAGCTACTATTTACTAAGCACCTATTCAAAGACTGTTCAAGGCAAAGTCACTTGCAGATCATTTTACAGGAAAAGAGAACTCAGAAAGTAACTCTTGGAGAGTTGGAGAGTGAAGCAGTGGTCATTGTAATTCAGAAGCAATGTCAGGCAGTCAAGAGTGTGCATGAGGCCATGTGTGTAGTGGACATGCAGTGATAGATAGCTGCTCACATCTTAACAATCTTTGAAGGCACAGCAAAGAACATTGGGGGACTGTGAGCTGCAAACACCCACCTAGGGAGGGAATCTAGGGAGGGCTCACCGCCACACTAAACGCTGGTATAGTGCCCGGCACATACATATGTTATTAACTCTCCATTAACTTATACAGGCTGTGTACATGTGCTCAAGTTGCACCACAGAACCCAACTTATGATACCGATTCTAAACCTTCCCTAATAAAGATGTTGGACTCTCAAGGTGATATCAACAACCTGAGGCAAGTTGAGGTGGAAACTACAAATGGACCAGTATAACATTAGTAGTGCATCTTAGACAAGGTTCCAAGGGGCTGAGGCTCAAGATCTTTGCTGACTCAGAGCTGAGGATGTGACATTCCTGCTATGCCTCTGCAGATGCCCTAGCAAAGGTCACCAATGAGGCCCACATAGTAAAGGCAACTTCTCAGCAATCTCTACTGAGGCAGGGGCTCTCCTGAACTGGGCTCAATAAATGGAATCTCAAATATCAGAAACTCTGAATTCATAACTAACTTCCAATCAATTACCCTCTCCAAGTCATTTAACACCTTACTATCTCAGGAATTTGGCTCTCTCTTATGGTCCTACACTGCCACTTTCTAGCTCCTCATCATGTCTTTTCTTTTTAAATTATTTTTTAAAAATGTATTCATTCATATAAGAGCTGGGGTGCAGGCCAGAGGTGTGGGGGGTGCAAGGATTCACCAGAGACAGACTGGGGAGCAGAACCGTCTGAATGACTGAAATACACTGCTGAGGGGAGCAGCAAGTGAGAAAGGAGAGGTCTGTTACATCATGTGGGTTAGCTCCCTGCCTGGGGATTAAACTTGTGCAGCAATGGTTGTGGACAGCTTCACAGTGCTGAGACTTAACCCCTTGCACCACCAGGGAGGCCCCTAGCTCCTCATTTCTTTTCTGGACCAAATAAATAGCATTTTAACTAGATTCCCTACAGCCAGTACTCTGTCACCTATGTTCACCGCCAATCCATCTCCCATAGTACTGCAAAGATTATCTAAGGCATAAATTAACTCGTATTTCACCATAATTTAAATCCTTTAATTAGCCATTCACAGTACATAAAGAATCAAGTGCAAACTCCTTGCTATGGTATATATAATGGTTGAATCTGTGCATATAACTGATTTGGTCATGATCTGGCAGACACTGAATCAAACATATTCTGGGCATGTCTGTGAAGGTGCATCTGGATGAAATTTACATTTGAATCTGCAGATTGGGTAAAGCAGATTGCATTTCCTGATGTGGGCGGTACCATACAGTCACTTGGTGGGCCTAAAGATAAAAGACTGAGTAAGAAGGAAAGCCTCAGGCCCAACTGCCTGCAGCTGAGACTGGTTTTTTCCTGCCTCTCAAACCAAAACATCAGTTCTTCAATGGAATCTTGAGCCTTCAGACTCGAATTACACTGTTGGATCTCCTGGTCTTCAGCTTACTTACTGCAGATCTTTGGACTTAACAGCCTCCATTACTGTGTAAGCCAATTCCAAGTACCTATATATCCACATATTATGTAAAGATACATACGCACACACGTGCACACACACACATACAGATAGAGCTATAAACTGTCCCTATATAATCTGCTTCTCTAGAGGGAACACTGACTAATACAGGATGCAAAGCTTTTATGATCTGACATGTTTAGAGTCTTCGGGCTTATCACGCAACACATCCTTCTCATATTTTCCCTTAGAAATGAAAATTTTTTGTACATACACACACACACACACACACAGAACCACAAGGAATAACAAAATAAACATTGTTAAGAAATAACAGTATACCTGGGCTTCCCTGGTGGCGCAGCAGGTTGAGCGCCACACTATGAAACATCCGCAGAACAGCACCGGGAGTTCAATCCCCGGCCAGGGAGGGGACCCACATGGCACAGCAGAACTTTCCTGCCTTGTCCAAAGCTCCCCTCAGCAGTGTATTTCAGTCAATCTGCCTGTTTTGCTCCCCACTCTGTCTCTGGTAAATCCTCACCTCCCACGACTCTGGCCTATACCCTAGCTCTTGTATGCATAAAATTTGTGCTGTTGTTTTTTTTTTTAAAGAAATAACAGTATACCAGCACTTTAAAAGAGTGGCAATCAAGTGTGGCCCCAGGATCAACAGAACTGGTATCACTTGGAAAGTTACAACTACTCCCCACCCACACACCTCTACCTTCAGAGCTGCATTTTAACTCAACTGCAGGTGATTCATGTACATTAAGTATGAGAAGCTCTCCTCAGAAACCTCTACATCCCCTCTCCTCACCTCCTCAGAGATAATATACCAATTTTGTGTTAACAATTTTTTTTTAGTTTGACCACCCTCATGTTACCTACTTCCAGATGATACAATAAATACCTAGTCCTGAAAACAGAGAGGAAGCACACATCAGTTGTCCATGCAAGGAGTGGGCAGCACTGCCCCCCACTGGATAGAGGCTCCAGGAAGAGAGAAAACAACTTCCAATCCTGGTCTAACTTCTCTAGGAGTTGATTAGACCCCGCTGGGGAAGTTGCAAGCAAGGTCACGAGTGAGTTTTGGACAACAAAGGGCTCTCCACACTCAGGTGCCTCGAAGGGCTGAGGAACGGACCAGGTGCTGGATATGAAGCAGAAATATGGTCAGAGTGAGTGGGCTGTGCTTTCTGCTTCGAAGAGCTCTCAGGCAAAAGCTGAGACTTCTGAGTGACACGAAGGGAAATCCCCTCATCAGCACATGGTCAAGACAGTACAAAGTCTAATGAGATTCTGGGCCAAGTTCTCCTGGGCATTCTGTCCTTGAGTGAAGAAGATGGCCCTAAGGAAGTGAGGGGCTTGGTGATGACAATCCCTGGTTGCACTGCTGTATTTTCCCACCAGATTTGGTGCAGAACTGTCATCCTGACATCACCTTCCACCATCTTCCAAGTGAGTCTCTTGTCATTTTTTTTTCTTGTTTTCTGTCTTTACCTTCTTTGATTTATATTTTCAGAGTGTATGTGGCTGTAGGGTAAAGGTTGTTCAGGTCTTTCCACCCGCCCACCACTGATGATGGACACCTGAGGTGCTGCGCGCATTCCAGGGTGGGCATGCACAAGTGGGCGCACCTGTGTTGGACACGGGCTTAAATGGGCGGCGTCATGAGGACGCCAGAACTGTGAGGACCAACAGGCAGAACTGCGAGAACTGACAGGACCGACAGTACTGGGGAGCAGCAGCAGCAGCAAAGAGAGAAGAAGCAGCCGAGAGGGTGAGATGCACATGGGTGAGATGCACCCCTGCCTGCCATGTACCTGGCCACCTCTACTAAATAAAGTATGAAAAGCCACCGAGGGCTCCAAGACTCTCCTTCCTTGACCCGTCTGCCCAGAACCATCCCGAACCTGCCTCCTGTGCCACCCCCATCTTGCCGCTACAGTGGTAAACTTTTTTAATCTTTCATTTCTGAAAATGACTTAACTTCATACTCATTTATACATCATTTGGATGCTTTGGCTAAGTAGAGAATTCTAAGGTAATCTTTACCTTTCAGAATGTTGACAGCTCTGTACACCTCTCTTCTTATTACCCAGGTTGCAGCCATGAAATCCAAAGACATGCTGATTCTTAATCTGTGACCAAGTATCCTCCCTGCCCTGAATGCTCGCAGAATCTTTCAACCCAATGTTCAGAAATGTTATGACTGATGTGAGCACATTTTCTTCTCTCATGCTGGGTACACAGTATGCCCTAACTAGCAATTTATGTCCTTCATTTCTCAAATTATTTTATCGATCATCCCCTACCTACCCTATTTTTCCTCTTCTGTAATTATTATTATTCAGATGGTGGGCTCCTATAGTAGTCCTCTAATTTTCAAACTTTCATCTGTTTTGCCCTTTTTCTCTTTACTTTTTGGGAAAATTAGTCACATTACTATGTACAGTTTGCATTTACATTTTTACAATATTTCCAAAATATATACTTTGACTTTTTAAAAAATCTTATTCCGTAAGTATGCTATATCTTCTAACACTTTTATTTACAGTCATTGGCACAGCAAGTTTACAGCCATGCTAAAAAATTAAAAGAGACGGAGAAATATACTCTACCTCCTATGAAGCTATGGCAAGGGTGGAGAGTTCACAATATTACCTAGAGAACACCAAACATTTAACCTACGCCAACACAGCTAAAGAATATGACACAATCTCATCAATAAAAGCAACTTCTCATTTTGGCAGCAATAAGGGATAAAAGGGGAGAGAAGGAGGAGGCAGGGCATCTACAGGCAAGGAGATGCATAGTTAAAATATGCCCTCAAGTGATTCTGACATATTAGCCCCTCTGCTACAGAGGGTGGAAAAATCACTGATCCATACTAAATAATACATTAATCAGCAATATTTTTCTTTAAAAAAAAAAAACTTCTAATTTTTATAAAGCTCTTTCCCATGTATAATCTCCTCTATAGAAACTAAATGGCAGTTGATAGAGCACTTTGGTATTGGATCTTGGATTCTAGTCCTACCAATTAGCTGGCAACCTTGGCAAGTTAACCTATGAGCTTTTCTACATGTAAAAATTGGACATTTTATTATCTACCATTTAAGAGTGCTGTGCTGACTACACAATATATTTAAAGAGTCTGGTCCTTTCAAAATTTTCTTTTGACCTTATTGGGTTACTCATATCAAAGACAACCTGACTGGATGCCATGATCCAGAGATAAGCACAAGACATATATATAAGTAACTGAAGTAGCAGCAGGCACAGTGCTATGACTGCTATCCCATCACACAATAGGCCACCTGCAGCCAGCCTAGGACTTCCTTCATGGTAAGAACCTGATATCTTTAGGCAATCAGCAACAGAGACTGCTTTCCAGGAACAAAAGAGATGGTTTTGGTCTTTTGGCTTTAAAGGAGCTACCTCGGGGCCTCCCTGCTGGTGTAAGGGGTTAAGTCACAGCACTCTGTAGTTATCCACAACCACTGGCCAGGGAGATGACCAACGTGGTGCAGCAGAACTCTCCTGCCTCACCAGCTGCTGCCCTCAGCAGTGCATTTCAGTCAATTTGCCTATTCTGCTTTTCACTCCATCGTTGGTGAGTCCTCTCACCCCCCACACCTCTGGCCTATACCCCAGTTCTTGTATGCATAAATCAATAAATTTTTAAAAAAGAAAAAAAAAGAAGGAACTACACTTATTTACTTCCCAAGAAGCATATTCTTCAGGTCTTCGACTATGCAGGATTGAATTTTTCATCTAGTATAACAACCTTTGGTTTCTTGTAAATTTTCTTCCCTAATACCTTTTAAAATGAAGAAGTTGGAGCAGACAATAAGTGCCTAAAGTCATACAATTTCTTTAAGCCAAAATTGCTACTGCCTTCACTAACAGTGTGACTCCTGGCCCACAAATAGCTCGATCCATTATATGCACACGAATAAATGTTGAATTATCTTCCCTCTTCTCATTAGCAGTGCCCTCCTTTCCTAAGGTATAGGGCTCAGTATCCTTTTGTTGTTGTTTTAACAGATTTTATTCATAACTACAGAGCAATAAAGATACTAAATAGCGGCCTCATCAAAGGGGTAAAGAAAGGGCTAAGTCACAGCACTGTGCAGCTGTCCGCAGCCACTGCAGCAAACCGTCAAATGTTCTATCCCCGACCAGGGAGGTGACCCATATGGCACAGGAGACTCTCCTGCCTTGCCTGCTGCTCCCCTCAGCAGTGTACATGAATCAATCTGCTGTTCCGCTCCCCACTCTGTCTCTGGTGAGTGCTCTCACCCCCATACCTCGCCTGTACCCCAATTTTTATATGTATAAATAAGCAAATCTCTTTTTAAAAAATGTACTATATAGCAATGAAGTACATTTCAGTGTTTTATGTTTATGCAGAGAATCATAAACATATCTTCCTTTGACTTCAAAACTAGTCTCTAATTTCATTTATATGCCTTTGTTAAGAACCCCTTTCAATACTGTTAGAAAAATCTCCAGGTTTGTAAAATCATAGTTTCTCTCTTGCAACCAAATCTTTTTAAATTGAGGTGAAAAACATGTATCACAAGATTCACCACCTTAACCCTTTTAAGTGTAGTTGCATTAACTGTATGTACATTGTGCAACAAACCTCTCCAACTTTTCTACCTTGCAAACCTAAAGCTCTATAACCACTGAACAACTGGTTTTCCTTTCCCTCCAGTTCCCAGCAACCACGATCCTATTTATATTTTCTGTTTGTTAGGGTTTGACTACTTTAAATATCTCATATACACAAGAATATGTCTTCTTACAATTGACTTATTTCTCTTAACGTCCTCAAGGTTCATCCATGTTTTAGCATATAACAGGATTTCCTTCCTTTTCAAAGTGGAACAATATTCCATTGTACAGAAAAACCACTTTTTCTTTACCTATTCATCCTGTTGATGGACAGTTGCTTCCATTTTTTGGCTATTGTGAACAATGCTGCCATGAACACAGAAGTACAAATCAGAGCCCACTCTATCTCCTCTACCAACTCTACTTCTGAAATGATCCCAGCCTCAAAACAAGTTTTTAATTCTCAGTTCAGAGCTCTTCCCATAACATTTGCTGACTGCTAAGTATGTGCCAATTATGCTGCGAGACTCTAGGTCTTATTCTCAAGTTGCTCATAGTCTAATGGAGAGCAACACATACACTGAAATAGTAAATTCCACCACAGTTGTTCTGACAGGCCTTAAGCACCTAATGTAGCTTGACAAGAGACTGGGAAATGGGTCCTGGTAGAGATGACTTAAGAGCAGAGTTCTGAATGGTGAGATGTGAAATACTGAGACTGAGAAAGGCTTTCTTGTGACGGCATTAAGAGAAATTGTCAAAGAACCACATTCAAAGTATTTTAGGGATCTCAGAGTGTCCTGAATGGGTTTCAATCCCACAGTGCCAGGTACCACCCCAATGATATGTTGCTCCATGATGCTGATCTGTTATGACTAATGTATGCTAGAGTCTCTCCTGCTTTCTGGTTCTGCCAGCCGTTCACCACTGACTATAAGGGCCTGAACACTTAATACCTAAGTTTTGGCCTGTGAGTTGAGATACTCTAAATTCAGATATATTGTAGAGTGGACATCAGAAGTGATAGTACTTCGGGCCTCCCTGGTGGCGCAGTGGGTTAAGCAACGCACTATGAGGCAAACCAAAGTCACTGCAGCACGAGTTCGATCCCTGCCTCCAGCCAGGGAAGAGACCCACATGGCACAGCAGACCTCTCCTGCCACGCCCACTGCTCCCCTCAGTAGTGTTTCGGTCATCTGCCCGTCCTGCTCCCCACTCTGTCTCTGGTGAATCCTCTCAGCCCCCACACCTCTGGTCTGTACCCCAGTTCTTGTATGCATAAATAAATCCCTAAAAAAAAAAGGGGGGATAGTATTTCTCGCCTAAGGACATCACTCTTGAATCCTAAACTAATCAATGTATAACTAATCAAACTCTTTAAGGGAACACTCCACAAGAGAGTAAACATGGGTAAGAAAAGTGAAGGCAATGCACAGTATTTAATGAAACAAAATTCAAGACATGGATCCATACTCTTTACCTCATTTCTACTTTGGAATTCAGAAGTGACATGCTAGTCATGGAGATGTACATCATTGTGTATATTTGAAAAATGAAGTTAAACTCTGCTGACATAAAGTTGAGTTTGATATGGCTGATTAGTTTGACAACAAAGACTGTTTCTGGCAATTAGGTTACATGGCAGACACCATCCATTAAACAAGCTATAGTCATACCTCCAAGCTTTGATGAAGATATGTCTACAGCAGATAAAGGTATTTTATCAAAAAACATTGCTTTGAAAAATGAATCTTGCCATTTGTGACAACATATATGGATCTTCATGGGATTATGCCAAGTGAAGTCAGAAGAAAGACAAATACACAATTTCACTTATTCATGGATTTAAAAAAAATAGGGCAAACAAAACAAAAACAAACCGTCAGCAGAATGGTGGTTACCAGGCGGGAAGGCATGAGGCGGGAAGGCATGGGGAGGGAATGGGTAAAAAGGGCCCAACTGGCTAGCAGTAGATTATGACTGGATAGTGGGGGGTATGGTGAGATATATGCAGTTGTTGAGGTGAAAAAAGGTGCTCCTGGAAATTATACAGTGTTATAAACTAATGTTATGCAATAAAAAGAGGAAAAATACTGTGTATAGTGTACTGTAATGCACAGTATTTTGATTTTCCCAAACAATTTTGAGTATACTAGGTTAAGATATGGTACCTTTAACTGAAAGGTATAATAAGGTATAAATCAATAATCAATTCATAGGATTTAATCAAGCTTTTTGTTATATTGCTCATTGACTAATGACTAATCTTTACATTAAGTCAGATGGTTTCTAATTCTCTGCTTTCAATAAAATTGAAATTGTAACTAACCAGGTTGTCAGCTAATTCATTCTTGATGACTCATCACTATGTGATTTTTCACATAAGGTGAAGTGTAAAAAAATTGACAAACATTGCTGTAGTTTTCTTCCTACCTTTTATAATTATACGGGCAGGGATTTCATAAGCTTAAAGTTATAAAAACAACGAAAAAAACAGGAATAGAAAATTCTCAAGTTGTCAACAAGTAAATTTATTCATCCATGATTATATGTACAAATTGAGAAGGGGAAAGTCCCATCTGGGACATTAAGGGAACCAATTCTATTAAACTTGTACTTTTTGCCTAATAATGATTCATAAGAATTTACAATACATTTTATTTATTGCCTATGAAGTCACTATATCCCAATTTATTGAAATAAGAAATAGATGTAGCACACAAGACCTAAAAAAAAAAAAATCAACTTTATGAAGAGAAAAGACATGTTTTATGGACAATATAAACTGAGGTATTTCAAGTCAATTTTTATACACTTTTTTTGTTGTTGCAGAGAGCTAAACTATAGTGACCAAATAAAGACTTTGAAGCATTCACTGTTAGAATAAAAAGATGTGGGGCCTCCCTGGTGGCGCAGTGTTAAGCAAAACACTATGAAGCAAACCACAGCCACTGCAGCACGAGTTTGATCCCTGCCCCCGGCCAGGGGAGTGACCCTCATGGCACAGCAGAACTCTCCTGCCTCGCCCGCTGCTCCCCTCAGCAGTGTGTTTCGAGCAGTCTGCCTGCTCTGCTCACCACTCTATCTTTGGTGAATCCTTTCACCGCCCTGGACTCTGGCCTGTACCCCAGTTCTTGTATGTATAAATAAATAAATAAATCTTTAGGGCCTCCCTGGTGGTGCAGTGGGTTGAGCAACGCACTGTGGGGCAAACTGCAGCCACTGCACTGTGAGTTCGATCCCTGCCTTTGACCAGGGAGGGAACCCACGTGGCATAGCGGACCTCTTCTGCCTCACCTGCTGCTCCCCTCAGCGGTGTGCTTCAGTCAGTCTGCCTGCTCTGTTCCTGTCTCTGTCTCTGGAGAATCCTCTTGTCCCTGGACTCTGGCCTGTACCCCAGGTCTTGTGTGCATAAATAAATGGATCTTTAAAAATATATAAAAAATCTTTAAAAAAAAAAAAGATGTGGGGCAAGTGTGAAAGAAATACTAATTGTGGAAGGAAAGGAATAATTAAAAATTTCTGTTAAAGAACAGCATTCTTTATATGGCTGAATGATAACATATCACTTAAGGTAAGTCAGATTCTACTGGGCTACATTTTAGAAAGTGATATAACTTTATTTTTAAATGTTTTTATTATTCTGTGCCAGTTACATCTCCTACAACTATAAAAACTATTTTTTGTTCCTTTTCTTTTTACGGTATTTCACATTAAATATATGCAGCATAAAAAAGGCTTTGCATTATATGTCTTATTTCATGCATAATAAATTAAGGTAACAGTATATAATTGCTTATCACAATGAATGCATTATAATTTTTGATAATGTAAAAATTTAGGATGAAAGTTTTAGATGTCAACATGAAAACATATGACAGCGTTCACAATGTTTTGAAATTATTTATTCCAAACACCAGTATTCAATGAGGTTTTTTTGTAATGAGTCCTACCTTTCCAGCTTCAACTTCTAGCCTCTGACACGTTAAACCCCAAATTCAAAGAACTACTCACTATAATAATTTTGTGTTTACTTAGTTTCCCAAAAGTATCAAGGTCCTACTAGATGCTACTTGATAAAAGCCCAAGTCCGCATGCATATTAACAATATTAAAGAACTGGAAATATCCAAAATAAGTGAAACTGTTTAAATTTGTTTATCACAATGTCTCCCACATTTACTGAACTCTAGAACTCATTCAACAGCCCATGAAATTAGTGTTCCATTGAACACCCCTTGGGGAAATCATTTGGTTAGAATCTTATGACCCAGTTAAGACTGGCTCCTGGGTAGGAGCTCAATGTTGGATGAACAAATGACCACTGAAAGCTGGAAGTGAGCAAAGCAGTGGATAATACCAGGTTTCTGCTTAGGATGACTGGAACAGGAAAATACTCAGAAGGAACAGTAGAATATATGGGAAATCAAGGTAAAAATGTCGAGGAAACAGCTGAAAATACAGATCTGAACTTTGGAAGATCGCTCTGGAGCACTTTATTGTTACAAGTGATAGATGAATTCATGAAAGAATCTATGAAACTGAGTGTAGGAATTGCCCAGAAACCATCTGTTCATCTCCTTACCTACTACTACTACCAGCCCCAGCCTAGTTCACTGCAAAAGTCTCAACTGTATCCACTCTATTTTTTTTAAAGGTTTTTATTTATTTATGCATATAAGAGCTGGGGTACAGGTCAGAGATGGGGGTGGTGGTGGTGAGAGGATTCACCAGAGACAGAGCGGGGAGCAGAATAGGCAGACAGACTGAAATACACTGCTGAGGGGAGCAGTGGGCAAAGCAGGAGAGGTCTGCTGTGCCATGTGGGTCACCTTCCCAGCCGGGGATAGAATCTGTACTGCAATGGCTGTAGAAGCTCCACAGTGAGGCACTCAACCCCTTGCACCACCAGAGGCCCTCAGCAGTATCCACTCTTGCCCACACCAAACCTAAGCACCGTACACCTAGCACCAGAATGTTTTTTAAAAACTGTTGGATGTTTAAAATGTTAAGTTACCTCATGTTTCTACTGAAAAACTCACTACAGCACTTGATTTGGTCCTTGTTCACCTAACTTTCATACCAACTGCCTGCTTGCCATGCTGCTCTGGCTACAGTGACCTCCTCTGATATTGTCTCTAACTGGAATGTTCTTTCCTGAGACTTTCAGTTGACTGCTGCCTTCCTGTCATTTAGGTTCAAATGAAGTGTCTCATTTTAAGCTGCTACTTACTGTAAGTCACTTAGTATCACATTATCTGACTTAAAATTTTTCCTACCATTTAGTAAAAGTGAAAAACTCATGTTTAAAATCGTTGATCTCCTTTCCCACGAGAGCAGTTTTGTCTTGTTCACTACTGTTATCCTTAGTGCCTAAAATATGTAAGTTCATAAATATTTGTTGCATGATTTAATAAGAGGAAGCTGAAAGGAGACAACAAAAACCCAAAAACTGAAAAGAAAATCAGATGAGTAGAAACTAGAAGGGTGTTAGTGAGGTAGTGAAGAAGAATGATGAATAAGAATTCGGTAATTCCATCTTCGGTGTCCTTTAAGGGGGCAACTTTAGAAAAGTAAGAAAGGTAGAGGGCAGATTATAATAGGTTAGATGAGTAAATGGGAAGGAAGTTCAAGTGGAAAGAACAAAGGGAAGGAAGATAATGGAAAACTATTTTGAGAGTGAGAAAAGACAAAGATGAACAGAGTGTTCATGTTTTCAAGCTGAAGGGAAGAGTCAGGGATAAAGGAGATAATGAAGATAAAAAGGAGGATACTAGGACAAGGTCTGGGATGTCACAGAAAGAAATGGGAACCTAAAGCCACATTAGTTATGTTTTCTCAAACTACCCTACACAATTACAGCACAATTATTCAGAAATAGCTACTGCCCGGAAACAACTTACTTGGCGTATTTTTATGTACATTTAATCTACAAAATCACTATTAAAATTTCACACATCTTTTTAACTCTTGGAAAGTATATACTGGGACAGGTTTGGGGCTACAGGGTCATGAGATGTGCTGTATACTTGCACGTGTTTCAAAGAACAAGTAGAAAGAGAGAGAAAAACAGATGTAGAGAGGGCAGAGTATGTGCATATGATAAAGCAAGTAAGTGGCACAACAGCAACAATGGGTAAGATCTAAGTGAAGAATATGTAAGTATTCTTTGCATGCAAGTATTTACTAATAGAATTACTAAATGTTATTAGTAGTGTTTATATAGCTTTTCTCTAAAATTCTAAATTACTGTACAAAAGAAAGCAAGAAAGAAATTTCACATACCTAAACTAAGGAGGGGAGGTAACTTCCACGAATGGTTGGCTTACAACTGTCAAATTCTTGTGAACTATCACAACTGAAGGAATAAGCAGCAAAAGTGTAACTAACAATGGTGGATGAAAGGGGCAGGTCATAAACTTTTATAGCATTTGACTAAAAGAAAGTGTTCAAGTTATTTTAAGAAACTTTTTCACTACAGAATGAATGTTTATATAAAGAGGGTAGATGATTTTCTGTAATTTAGCATTCCTAATAAAAGGAAGGCAATCTTAACTATCAGTAGAAAACTATTGGTTTCTAAAAAGCACACACAGTATTAAAAAAAACAACAAAAAATTAAACCTGATGAGGCCATTCACTGACAATAAAAATAGAAAAAATTCTGAAGTACTGTTTGTGATCCATCTCTAACAGGCTAATAAGCAAGTAGTAGTTAAGACTTTGCTGTTCTGTCATATCCTAAGAAAAGAGAGGGGAAAAAAAACACCTGAAGATAAATTCTATTAGTAAATTTGATCCCTTTTCAGTTGTACAAATGGTTTGCTGATATAACCTTGGTAATTGGCTGCCTAACCATACTACAGCACATTTGGAAAAAATAAGGTGAATCCTCCTTAAGGAATATTAATTAGGTCAAATACATACACAGAACTGTCAAAAATAACAATGTTTAAGAGGCACATTATCCTATGTTGGTGTGAAAAACGTGCTCTCTCTGTCCCATCTGAAGGAGCCACTAAAATTTAGAATACTGCATTGCTTTCCTAGTGATACCGACCTTCCAGTCCAGTGACCCCATGTAACCACCAAAGAATCACTAGGAGACTGAAGTGAAAAAGGTCCTAGTAGGGAGGCGGAAGAGCACTTCCACTCATGGACTCCATAGGTCAAGGTTTAATGTGATAAGACATCAACTTAACATGGCATATCTGATCAGGCTACAGGAGAAAGCCAGACAAGCCAGATTCAAGTTCTAACACACTCTAACTTTCTTGAAACACTAAGACCAAATTCTCTCCAGGAACTCAGGATTTAAACGATCTAGTCTCTTCTAAACAAATGGAATCACTAATAATTTAATTTCCGGGGGGGGGGGCTTCAAGGCAACTATTTGTGTGTAAAAGTAATATTTTCATGTGAACTGTCAGTATTTAAATTGGAATAAGCACTCATTATTCTTCAAGTTTTTCCATACAACATAAGTAGTAAAGGCGACTCATTAAGTGAAGCCATTTTGCTTTTTAAGGTTAGCACATACCAGGTTAGATTGCCTAGTAAAGTACTACCAAGTTTAATATCAACCACTGAACAAACACATGCTGAGGACTTAAGAGGTGTACTGGACTATGAGTCTAGCCCCTCCCTGCCTCCCAGAGCTTACAGTCTAGTTGGCAAGACAGGTCCTTCCTTAGTATGCACTAAAAAATAAAGAGCACAGACAATGGTATTCCTAAATGTTCTAAAGAAAGGAAGTGATTCTCGCGCTACGGTCTAAGTGATCGATTAGGAACTAGCTCTAAGAGGAAGATGAGTCCCATCTGAAGGGCACCAGAGTTCTGAAAGGTGGGGAGGAGGTCCTGCAGGCAGCCTTTCCATTTCGCAAAGATTTTCACACACGCACTCTTATTTTTTAAGTCACATAAGAAGACTGAACATAAGTATCAAACACACTGCCAGTTTACAGATGAAAGAAAACTGACGAGAAGACCTGACTAGATACAACAAGCAATGAAACCTAAGGTATTCGGTCTTTAGGCCAGTAGCAGGCTGTCTACTGTGGGCGATAATAAGGACTAGGGCATAGGATATGCGGGGGACACCATTTAGAGAGGAAAGGGGGAGAAGATGAAATGCCAAATAGTCAGGGCAGAGTACTGCAACAGCCCAGGTGAGAGGTAACAAACATGAATTAAATAGAAAGGAAACAACAGTTCGGTAACATCGTGTTAAATTTTAAGGTACCAATAAAACAACAGAAAAACTTGTTTCCCTTTTATGAATCAGCTTCAGGGAGGAAAACCTCTAACCAACAAATTTCCTGAACATCTACTGAGAATTCAAAAAACATAATTTGCCAACGTACTCTCTAATATCACCAGAGATTTTTAGTCTTATTAAGTAAAGCTGGAACTATCAAGAGCATTACTGAAATCACAAGTTCACAAATTTCAGGGCTGCCTAAACAAGGAATCCTCTTATACAACTCAATAAGCAGTACTTTTGCCTTTTACTAAGGCTTTCAGAGCTGCCTGGATTTCTCATTCAGAAGTTTGAGCATGAAAACTGAAGGCCGACTATTTCCATATTTAAGCCACGACCGGCAAAGGGCAAGGGCCCAATATGCAGAATGAGACTATGAAGTCTCAACGCTCAAGTCAGTCAGCTCCAAAGTAAAGTTCTCAAGACTTCGGAATGAAGCCTGCAATAAAACCTCCCAGCTACCGTTCGCCAGTCTGCCCAGCCTTCAGGTCCTGTTTTCCCAAAGTAGTGCCACAGTGTCACTCCCCAAAGTACTGCCACAGTGCCTTTTCCGGCAGATGACAACCGCGCAGCTTCTGCCATGTTAGCCTTCCTCGAGTCAAACCCGAGTTGCCGGCGTCGGGGCATCATCTCCGGGAAAGGGGCTGCTCCCCGCGCCCTACTCACCGCGACTGGGCGGCCGTGCTCGGGGCCGTCGGCGGCGTCGAGGCGCGGGGCCGGGGCCGGCGCGGCGGGCGCGGGCGCTGGGGCCGGGGCGGGCGGCTGCCGGTGCTTGCCGGCGCGCTTAGCCTTGGCCTGGATGCAGCGCTGGTGCAGGGCGAAGGTGTGCTGGCGCTCGATCTCCAGGCGCTCGGGCGACACGGCCTCGTAGCGGGCCTCGCAGGTGCTGTGGTGGCGCCGGCACAGCTCGATGCGCCGGCGGAGGCGCTCCATGACGGCGCTATGCCGCGGCAGCGCGAACTCCGCCATGGGGCAAGTGGGCAGCACCATGAGCCGCGGGCTGCACTGGCCGGGCCCGGAGCGGGCCTCTCGGGCCGGCTGGCACTGCAGGCTCCGTTCCCCGCCGGCGGCCCGTCCGCCTCACGGCCGAGCCATGGCCCCGCGTGCTGCGGAACAGGCTTTCACGCGGCGGGGGGGTCTCCCTCCGGCCCCGCTCGGCCCGATTCGGGCCGGCGCTCGCTACCCGCTTCAGGCCGAGGCCTGTCCCCGCTGCCCCGGCCCCATTGTTTTCCGCACCGTCGCCGCCGCCATCTTAAAATTGTTTTCAGGGCTTTCGGAAGAGGGCGGAGCCCCGGCAGTCAACCCCGGCGTCAGGGCTGACGAGCAGAGACCGCGGCCAATCAGAGGAAGAAGAGCGGGCCGCCCGAGGGGCGGGGAAGAGCACGCCAGAGGTGCGCCGGGGGTTCCTGAGCAGTTTAAAAGGAATTCTCAAGTCGGGGGCGGAGAGAAGCCCCTGGGCGGGCCTCAGTCTTGGGCTCCGAGCCAAGTGTGACCGACCCGAGTCCGCGTTGAGCGCCGGCCGGCGGCAGGCGGGCTCTTCCGGGTCGGCGGGTAAAGCGGGCGGTCGGCACCGGGTACCAGGCCAGACTCAGGCCTGGCCTTACAGTTAGTTCACCATTTTTTTCCTGCAGCCTTCTGGAATTCAGAACTGATGAACTCAGTAGCCACGCCTTTTCCATGTCAACTGTCTTCGACCGCCAGTCTTACATCCTTCCTCGATTGGTCAGAACTGCCCACAAGGGGGCTGCAACTTTTTTCTTGCCCTTTCTGAATTACTGGGGCTGTCAGTTTTCACTTACATAAAAGTTGTAACAAATTTGAAGTTCACAGCTGACTCGCTACTTAAACATAAAAAACCCAGCAGATTGTGAAGGGCAGTCTAGTTCATTGCAAAGGATGCTTAAGTCAAAACCAGCCTGGTCACAAGCTTTACCATTAAATGTTTTTAAATCATGGGTTAGATAAAACTAGAGTTTTACTCAACAAATCTTCTCTAGACAATTATTCTCTAGCATTACAACTAGTAGGCAAAGGGGATTGGAGACTGTAGAAGCAGAAAAAAACAGGAGCACTGAGTATGAAAACTAGATAGTTGATGCTGGGCCAAGAGATACCAAGGTATTGGCACCCTAATTGTTAAACAAGAAGTGCCAGGAAAAGGCTGCACAATGAGAAGTACAACTGTAATAAAATCATTGAGAAAAGTGAGCCCTCATTCTAGTATTACTTGTTCTTGCATAAATGCAGTGAAAAAACAATTGGTCAATTTTAAGTGTCCAGGGCTCATGATCACCATTGCATGATCCTGCTTTTCACCAGTCTTCAAGCAATTTTTACACCAGAATTAACTTTTTTAATAGGAAAAACAGTAACAAGGAACACCACATGTACTTCTCCTCAATAAGCAATCCCAAAGCCTAAAAGTACACTAATAAACGTTTTGGCTGCTAATTTTCTCAAAAAATTCCAGAAATTTTTAAGAATACATACAGATGGATCCTGAATCTACAGATTATTTCCTAAAAGTCAGTGGCTCCTATAAATTTTCAAGGATGTTATCTACAAATTACTCCCTCCCCTTTTCTGAGTTGCTATCATCCTATTATACAACAGAAAATACTGAATCCTAATACAGAAGGAAAAGGGAGCAAAAACTACACTGAAACTATTAAATCCAAGTGCTGCAATGCATTAAGTATAAATTAAGTATATTAAGTCTGTAACAGTTTGGGCATATTATGCAGTGGTCAACTAAAAGATTACCCCATTACTGAAAGAACAAAATATAAACTGAATGTTACTATGAAGAAGTTCAGTCAAAAGGAGACACAACACAGGGCTTTAATGTAATACCATTTGGTAACGTGACAATTTGAGAAAAATAGGGAGATTTTTGTGGGAAAGAGAAACTGAGCAACCAATTGAGGGGACATTTTACAACAATGGGACAGATAACCAGCAAGTAAAATCATAACGTGCTTTTTTGAGAGCTGAACACTTGCTGGTCATTCATTAATATGTCAGACAATCAGGACACTGTATACCTTTAAACAAAAAAGAGAACCAAAAGAGACTTTGTTTTTCTTTTTTGGGGAGACAAACCTTGCCAAATAACCCTGGAAAAGCAAGTAAAGACACTATTGATTCAAACCACTCATTCCACAGCTCAGCTAGAAAAGAAACCATGAGGCATGAAATACAACATCAGAGGATTGTGAAGGCAGATTTCTGGAAACGCAATGATCCCCCACACTGGCTTCAAGGAGAAATCTGCAGACATATTTTCAGGTCTTGCTAAGTAACTGTTTATTTGCACTCAATACATCTGGAAAAAATCTGCTACATAGCTAAGGTCACTGTGACCACAGACGACAGATGAAAAGGATAAAGCACTGAAGAGCAAGAAAAATGCATCCCACCCTCATAAAAATTTAAGGGAACCAGTAAAAAATTGAAGATAAACAGATACAGCCTTCATCTTTAATGAATATACTTCCTCCCCATCATCTCCCCAATATAAACACTCTGGAGTGTTTACATATTCAGTGCAAGAACAGTATCATCGGTACATTTGAAACACCTCTGAAGAAAGAATAAAGCTAAAACAACATCTAATTCTGAATACATTTCAGTGTGGTGTAATAGTGATATTATTACACTATAATGATGGGGGAGAGGCTCTGATAGCACCCATCTGCATCCCATATGAAAAAACAAAAACCTAAGATTTTTTTAAAAATTTCTACAAGCCACAGACTAAATAAAAAAAAAACTTTAACAAGACCGCTTTACCATGTTATTTAAGACACAACTGTTACATGAACTGCAAATGAAGACAAAAGGTTTAGCAGCTACAAAAATCAGGTAACTCATGCTAATCTTCACTTCTCCCATAAATACTTTTAGCCTGTGTTCAATTATAGTTAATTCTGAATTGGCTAGTCTCTGGATTAGAATTGTAAAGTCTTTACAGAGTAAAAGAAATGAATCAAAATGAAAGATAGTATTCAGTTCTGTCCTGTCCTTTGACCCTGGAAAGGTGTGGGTCTGCTTTTAAAATAAGAAACATACACATAATCACAATAAAGCATAACACTATGCAGAGTTTGTAATTATTTTCAGCATCAGACTGCAAGCTGCGCTGTGAAGAAAATGCATAGCAGAGGAGAAAGCTCTGGGAATTGAGGGAAATAGTAAGAAAGTGTCAACACAGTGAAAGAAGTGATGAAAACATCGGTATCTACGCTAGCGCTCACATGCCCTGCTAGCATTTCTTAAAAAGCTACCTGCTCAAGAAAGCAGGAGCCTATACCCTCCTGGTATGTGAAATATGAATGCCCTGTGACACATGATGCTACCTCCTTCACTAACTGCACAGCATCTGGGAACTGAGTTGTTCTGAGGACAATGGAACATACACACTTCACGGTCTAATCAAGTTTAAAGTTTTTTCTCTTTCTATGTCTATTTCTCATACAATTTAAACAGAATCTATGAATTTGGGTTTCTATCCAATCCCCCTCCTCTGTTTCTTTAGGAGGAATTGAGTAATGGAAGCAAGCAAAACAAGATTATAACCACAAAAGACTGCACTTTAAACATGATTATCAATTTTAAGGGATAGAGACACTTGAAAATTCTGCAATACCAAACTTAAACAGAATTGGTTATAAAAACTGCAATTCACCCCCCTACCATTTCTAAAGGTTGGTGTTATTTCTGCATAGACAGACTAATATATTAAATTAAGCCAAGATTTTAAAGATTGGCAAAGTTCTATCTATTTTTAAAAAACAAAGATGTTTAGAAACAAAAAAATACGTTAGTTGCTTCATGTTACATTTCACAACCATTATGTTAAATGCTTTCTTTCTACAGAAACAGGGTCCTTAATGTCACAAGTGCAATTATTTACTGCTAGATGTTGAAAATTACACGGGCTAGTGTTCAAACTGGAACCTGTAGATGGTGACGTCTGGAGGTTTTCTGAGTTTCAACCTAAGGTGTGCCAGGTCCTCTCCTAGGACCATATTTAAAGGGGAAGGGGAGGGAAAGGAAATCACAGATCAAGTTCTTAAGATTGTTTCACTCTCTTCGTGGCTTTCTGTTTCTTGGTGATCTGTTCAAAATTTCATCCTCCTGTTGGTTGAAAAAAAGCAATTCACTATAATTAGCATATTTTACAAACAATAAATGCACTAGTTTTCAAGACCAATCAGACTTAAGATGACCCATATAAGGAAAACACAAGAAAAACTAAAACAAAATGCACCAAAACAATGATCACCTCAGAGGTGGTGGTATTACGTGTGTTCTAATTTAGTCTTTTTTGTTTTCTATAAATGTATACTTTTCCTCATCCATCCTAACCCATGAATATTTTCTTTAAAAAGACCAGATACCATGTTCTCTCTCACAGGTTCTTATGTAATCCTAATTAATCTTCTGGCCGTGAGCACAGTAGCCTCATTTTGAAGCTGAGAAAGTTAGGATTCCATGGGAGTAAAGACTTTCCAATCAGAGTTCCACAGAACACTCCAGATTACAAACCCAAGGTTCTTCCTACTGCAAACAGCAATTTCTTGTAGAAGGCAGTTTGGGGAAATATAAAAATATAGGTGAAATTGATCCCTACCTGAAAGAACTCTGCATTTTAGTTGAGACAGATAATATACATGGAAAATACAAGTAAGGACATCCACAGTAGAACTGTGGTAGAAGGAAATGGAAACTGAAGTCTTCCAAAAAGGAAAAACTCTTGGTTGGAAAGGGGACCTCGGTAAGGAAAAGTATGGACTGCTTTCTTTCCCTCAGACTTCAAAACCAATCCAGGGCCTCCCTGGTGGCACAACGGCTTAAGTCTTAGCCACTGCAGCACGAGTTCGATCCCTAGCCAGGGAGCTAACCTGCATGGCGTAGCAGACGTCTCCTGTCTCACCTGCTGCTCCCCTCAGCAGCGTATTTCAGTCAGTCCACCTGTTCTGCTCCCTACTTGGTCTCTGGTGAATCCTCTCACCCCCACACCTCTGGCCTACAACCCAGCTCTTGTATACATAAATAAAATAAATCTTTAAAAACCAAACAAACAAAAACCAATGCAACCAGAGAAGCCAGATCCAGAAGCCCAACAAGTTCCCACATCCTCCTCCTGCTCAGAGATACCACATCTTGCCTGGATTATTAGAGCAGCCTCTAGTTAATCTCCTTGATTCTCCCTAGTCTATAGAAAATACAGCATACAGTATCATAAGATCCTGTCACTCCTATGCCCCCAAAGCCTGCCTATTTGACAGGAATTGTTGCTAAACACTAAAGACCTATTTTTCTCTCTTTTATGGCTTAATGATTAGCTGTTAAAGCCAATCATACAGCCAGTCTCACCTTCTAGGGTAGAGTAGTACAGAATAGATATTAAAACAGAAGCCAAACCCATACAATTGCCTGGGAGGTCCATACAATCAGGAGCTTTCCCACTCTCTTTTTCTCTGACTCTCCTCTACTGATATTACTGGCCTTCCAGAAGACCATTGTATATACACCTTTGAACCAGCTTCTTCTTCCCGGCTCTGCCAGGAATGTTCATCCTCTGGTCATCTCCATTGCAAAATCCTTAATTTCTCAAGTCTATGCTCAAATGTCAACGCTTCAATAAAGTCAATTATCTTTAACACCACAACCAAAACCACCTTCAATACTTCCTGTCCTGCATTTATTTTTCAGAGTACTGCTTTCTAACATACTGTTTTCATTTACTTCCTTCTAATGTCTATGCTTATTGTCTGCTCCTCCCACTAGAATTTACACACAATTCAGTTGCCGTAAGCAGGTAATACTTGGCATGTAGATGGGCACTGCACAAACATTTGTTAAATGAATGACTAACTGAAACTGTGAATAAAATGGACAAAACTCTTAGAATGCATTGTTTTGTGCAAGAAATGCTTTTGAAGTGGAAAATTAAAAAAAGAAGAGACAGAACTGTTAAATAATAGCCTGAAGCTGTCATCTCTGAAAAGCATTTTATTAGTGTTTCCTGCAACCTACTTACTTCAAAAAACTATTTCACCACAAAAAAAGTTTTCAGGTTCTGACATAATTTCAAAGTATCAAATAACCTGTACTACTAAGAATTCCACTTTTACAAAATTGGCTTCGCTCCCCCTTCTCTTACCTCTACTTTAGGTTTTCTATCTTCCTCCTCTTGGCTGACAGTGCCACCATCTTCTTCAGCATCACTTTTTTGCTTTTCTTCTAAGAAGAGAATTGAATTTCTTACATTTGTGTTTGGTAATTAGACAACTAGAATACACGTCTAAAGTCTATTTTTATAGTAATTTGCTTATAAGGATTTGACAGCATCTCAGTTTTGGCAAGTATACTGACACGAGCTTCTTACCAAGTTTCTCTTCACCATCCTCCTCCTCGTCTCCCTTATCCTTTTCCTCTTCCTTCTCTTCTTCCTCCTTCACATCTGGCTGAGGAGCATCAGTCTTCTTATATTCTACAGGACTGGACTGTTTCTGAAATATTCCCCAAAGCACAATTTTGTTTACATGTTTATGTATTATTACACTCTCATGTAGTTAGTGATTGCCACTGAGCAAACCTCTGTAGCAGGGCATATACTGAAATAAACACAGACATGAGTGAGATGTAATTCTTGTTCTGAGAGCTTTCTCTTTGATGAGTGTTAATTCAAGGGTAGAATGAGCAGTAGGAGGAAAGGCAGGAATGTGCAGATCTAAGAGTCAAGGTAACTGAGTACAGACATACAGAATAGTGGTGGTGCTTAGGGCTGGGGGAAAAAAGACAAAGATCAGGTTACAAGCTACCTTGAATGCAAAGTGAACCATAATCCTCTTTTAGAAGCTAAGCTCTTAAACAATTGTCTCTTTTTTAAAATGCAAGCAACAAGAGTTAATCAAAAATTAAGTAAGGTTATATATTTAACCCCCACTTTTTTTTAAAGGGAAAGGATAGGGAAGTTAGAAACAGATGAGAAATCAAAGATCAAATCATGAAAGTATAAGAATAAAAACAGCTATGCCAGAAAGAAAAACTAGTTTGTATCCAGATGGCAGCTTTTATAGCTAAGTTTATCCCTCCAGAAAGCTGCTATGCATAGTAAGGATCATAATACACGGAGCTTAGAAATGAGGAGTTACAAATCCTATTCCCACGTGAGCACAATAAATAACCACAACTAAAAGGATTCAGAAGTCCACACCAAATGTAGCCCAGTCATTACCGAGCTCCTACAAAGAAAAACTCAACATTAAGAGTTCTTCCTAAAAATAACCCCTCCATACCATCCCCCCCAAAAATTACGTACCTTTCCAGAACAGCAAAAGAGGATAACGAGAAATACAGGCAGAGCTACAGTCAAAATGTAGACCACCCAGAGCCAGGGGCGCTCCTCAGCTGCCTCAATCATCTGCCCCACTACACCAGGCTGAAAAGCAAAACAAGACAATTTCAAATTTTGACTTCCAAAACCAAATACAGGCTACACTGTTCCAGCTGCTCAATTACTACATGCTACACTGGATCCTTCTTTTTCTAAAGGCTCATCAAGCAAAGTATTCATACAATGTAAGAAGAAAGTAAAAAGACTTCAGTTTTCCTTCTCTTCTGTCTTAAAGTGATTTCCCCTTCACAAGTGTGAAAGCTACTAGTCACATGCAAAAGGCTCCCTTAACCTCAGGAACCAGTAAACTGATGAGTTTCTTGATCTCAGCATGTCTGGATCTCCAATTCACAGCTCGGTCACATGATTGAAAATTCCATACATTGGGTAAACCAAGAATCAATATTTAAGAGTATGTTAAAAATTCTGCTCACTTTTAATACAATTTTTAAAAGTGCTACATAAAACACAATTGAGACTCCAAAGCCATTAGACTAATGAGATCATGTAAAAATCCCAGTATTTTTTCTTTAGCAGACACAGTCTCACTTTTTTATGCCAACATTCCCAAATAAGGGAAAAGACAAAGAGCTTTTCACAAAAGTTGAAATTACCTGCAATAACAATATAAACATGAAAGAAACAAGGAAGCACAAACCTCAGCAGCTCCATCAGCAGCTTTCTTCAGACCCCATCCATCATTGGCCCAATCATCAACCACTCTTCGATCACCACAAATGATAAAGTTGTCAAAAAAAATGTCTGAGGTCATGGACCACAGTTCCAAACCAATAGCACTAAAAGGAGTCATTTTGAAAGGTTCTAGGTCTTCAAAGAAATCTGGATTTGGTATTTTCCGTGGTTTCCAAATACCCTAGAGAGAAAAAAAATGTATTACTTATTTCAGGTAATAACACAAATTCATGGCAAAGCTACTAATGAGATGAATTCTACAAAGACTAATGAAGATAAGTACTGACTGTGAAACTTAACTGGGTGAAAGACCTCACTCTGCTTGGCACATTCAAAAAGTCTCCGATTTAGCAACCACTGGGGGCGGGGAGGGCAGGATGATTTCTTCAGTACGGACTCCAGTGGTGATTTAAAACACACATCATCTTCAACCAGTAATTTCACTTCTAAATAACCACCTACTAAATAGTTACTACATATACCCAGATATGTACAAGAATGCTTACTGCAGCAAAGACCCTAAAAGCAAAAATGCAACCCACCGAAATGGTCACTGGAGAACAAAGGACTAGTTGTTGTTTTTAATTTATTTTATTAGGGCCACCCTGGTGGCACAGTGGGTTAAGCAACTCACTATGAAGCAAACCACAGCCACTGCGGCAAAAGTTCGATCCCTGCCGGCGGCCAGGGCGGGGACCCACATGGCGTAGCAGACCTCTCCTGCCTCACCCACTGCTGCCCTCAGCAGTGTCTTTCAGTCAGTCTGCCTGTTCTGCTCCCCACTCTGTCTGGTGGATTCTCTCACCCCCCGCACCTGTGGTCTGTACCCCAGTGCTTGTATGCATGAATAAATAAATCTTTAAAAAAAAAAAATATTGTATATATACTGATGCTGACCTATACATTTTTAAGTGAGACAAAATAAGTGAAGTTGTTGATTATAAATAATTTCACTAGGACAGAATTAGAAAGAAAGACCAAACATCTGAGTAGTTACATGTCCATAGAAACTTTAAGCTTAGTAACATCTCTACCTTACTTCTAATCACGTCATTTGAGCCTCAGACTTCCTATAGTTTAAGACACTAAGCTGACCTTTTGGAAGGGAACCATCTCCCACCACACTCCTCTATCCACCCAATTACAGATTGCTAACTGGGATTCATTCTGTGGCTGAAGCACCCCACCAAACAATAGTAGAGTGCCTATATCACACAGGTCTTGCAGTCTTTTTTTTTTAAACGTAAGTTAAAAGGCAATTATCAAAGCTCTTTCCGGTTTCCATGTTTATCTTTTCAACACCTAACAAATAAAACTGTCAATTATGAAATTTATTGTTTTTGTTTTGTTCTTAAAGATTTATGAATATAAGCACTAGGATATAGGCCAGACATGCAGGGGGTGAGAGGACCCACTAGAGACAGAGCAGGAAGCAGAACAGGCAGACAGACCAAAATACACTGCTCAGGAGAGCAGCAGGCAAGACAGAGAGGTCTGCTGCGCCATGTGGGTCACCTCCCTGGCTGGGGATGGAACTTGCGCTGCAGTGGCTGTGGATAAGCTCCAGAGTGCTGTGACCCAACCAACTATGCCACCAGGGAGGCCCAAAATTCACTGTTTTTAATTCAGCAGTTTGAATACACTGATAAACCTAACAGCTTCACTACAGGCAACAGATTAACAAAATAATTCAAACATTTTAAAGGCACAAACCTGGTAGCTGGGATTGTCAATCATGGGAGGCTTCCATTTGCCCTTATAACTGGGATTGTCAATCATAGGTCGCTGCCACACCCCACACCCTGGGGCTGACTCACACTTAGGATTGGCAATCTGAGGAGCCTCCCATTCTCCATCCATATCTTCATCCCTGTGGAGATATGAATAAATTACAAATGTGCTCTATGATGCAGGACTATAAAGGCCAACCCAGAGTTCCTCTGAAATCATGCAGGAATGCTTTCAGTGTCATACTATAGAGCATCATCTTGTTTCTACGTTTCCAGAAACCAGGATTTTTCATGACAGATACATTAAAAAAAGAGAGTAAAATGAAAATATAATTAAATCTGTTGAGCTCTACACTGAATTTGGGCACTTGCTTTTTAAGTATTAACCCTTACTTCAATAAAAGAAGGTCATTTTAAAAGTTGACTAAGGCTCTTACCAATCCTCTGGTTTCTCTGCATCTGGATCAGGTACATATTCAGGCTCATCATCTAACCAGCCTTCAGGTTTTGTGGCCTCTTCATCTGGAATCTTAGCAGGGGCATCTTCATCCCTTAAAGACATAAGTTCAATTGTGACAATATTCACCAGAGAATCTTAAGATGTTCTCATTTTGTGAATCTACAACTGGAAAAATATCTAGGACTTGCTTAATTAATAATTTAAAGTGATTTCTCATAAAAATATTCCTATTTCAGATATCTAATAAGGTCCTACTTATTCAGCACATATAAAGAACTCTTATGGGGCCTCCTTGGTGGCGCAATGGGTTAAGCAACACACTATGAAGCCAACACAGCCACTGTAGCACAAGTTCAATCCCTGCTGTCCACCTGGGAGGTGACCCACATGGCACAGCAGACCTTTCCTGCCTCACCCACTGCTGCCCTCAGCAGTGTATTTCAGTCCATCTGCCTGTTCTGCTCCCCTCTCTGTCTCTGGTGAATCCTCTCACCCCCCACACCTCTGGCCTGTACCCCAGTGCTTGTATGAGTTAATAAATAAAGCTTTAAAAAAAAAAACCAAAAACACCTCTTATGGCTCAATAATAAAAAGACAAGCCCTATTTAAACACTGGCAAAGAATCTGAAAGGACATTTCTCCAAAGATATACGTATGACCAATAAGCACAAGAAAAGATGTTTAACATCATTAATCAGCAAAATGCAAATCAAAATCACAATAATATGACTTCACACCCACTAGGATGGCTAACAAAAATGACTGACTAAAAATAAGTATTGACACAAATGTGGAGAAAATGAAACCCGGAAACATTGCTGTGGGAGAGTAAGTGGTGCAATCATTTTGTAAAAGAGAAAGTTCCTCAAAAAGTTAAACAGAGGGGCCTCCCTGGTGGCGCAGTGGGTTGAGCAACACACTATGAAGCAAACCACAGCCACCGCAGCATAAGTTCGATCCCTGTCCCCAGCGGGGGTGACCCACATGGTGCGGCAGACCTCTCCTGCTTTGCCCACTGCTGCCCTCAGCAGTGTGTTTCAGTTTATCTGCCTGTTCTGTTCCCCACTCTGTCTCTGGTGAATTCTCTCAAACCACCCCCCCCCCCCCACACACACACACTTCTGGCCTGTACCCCAGTGCTTGTGTACATAAATAAATAAATCTTAAAAAAAAAAGTTAAACAGAGAGTTACCATACTTATCACAGACCAGCAATTCCACTCTGCAATACATACATACCTAAGAGAATGAAAATGCATATTCACCTAAAAACCTACATATGGATGTTCATAGCATTAATTTCATAATCATAGCCAAAAGGGGAAAACTACCTAAATGTCAATCAACTAAGGGAGGGATTAAAAAAAAATGCACAAGGGACTATTACTTGTAAAAAGGAATAAAGTACAGATACATCCATCAACATGATGGACCTTTGAAAGATGCTAAGTGACAGAAATCACAATCAAAGGGTCATATATATATTATTATATGTCCAAATAAAGACAGAAAGTAAACAAGTGGTTGCCAGGAGGTGGCAGAAGGGAGAAATAAGGAGTAACTGCTTAAAGGGTATGAATATTTTGAGTGGTAAAATGCTCTAGAATTAGACAGTGGTGGTGATTTCAAAATAGTGAATATACTAAACCACTGAATTATACACTTCAAAGGGGTGGATATTTAGTATGTGAATTATACCTGAAACAGGTACTCCTAAAAAAAGAGTTCATTAAGAAGTGCCTAATTTCTGGGGCCTCCCTGGTAGTGCAGGGGTTAAAGTCTCAGCACTATCAAGCTACTATTGCCAGTCAATGTGTCATGAATTCAATCCCCAGCCAGGGAGCTAACCCACATAATCCAGCAGACCTCTACTGTCTTGCCACCCACTGCTCCACTCAGCAGTGTATTTCAGTAGATCTGCATGTTCTGCTCCCCACTGTCTCTGGTGAATACTCTCACCACCCCCCACACAAACATCTGGCCTACATCCCAGTTCTTGTATACATGAATAAATAAAATCTTTTTTTTTTTTTTAAGAAGTACCTAATTTCAAAGTTTTATAGAGTTGCTATAAAACAGTGCAACTTTTGGGCCTCCCGGGTGGCACAGTGGGTTAAGAATGCACTATGAGGCAAAAAAAAAAAGTGTGACTTTAGTTGGTAAACAAAGGCATCACTCCTTGGTTAGGATTATGCTTGGTTCTGAATTATGCCTTTTTTTTTTAAGATTTATTTACTTATGAATACAAGAGCTAGGGTACAGGCCAAAGGTGTGGGGGATGAGAGGATTCACCAGAGACAGAATGGGGAGCAGAACAGGCAGATCTATGGAAATACACTGCTGAGGGGAGCAGCAGACAAGGCAGGAGAGGTCTGTGGCACCATGTAGGTCAGCTCCCTGGTTGGGATTGAACTTGTGCTATCGTGGCTACGGATAGCTTCATAATGCTGCCACTTAACCCCTTGCACCACCCACAAGGGAGGCCCCAATAAAATAAGTCTTTAAAAAAAAAAAAAAAAAAATATATATATATATATAAGGTCAGGGGCCTCCCTAGTGGCGCAGCGGGTTAAGCAACTCACTATGAAGCAAACCACAGCCACTGCAGCACAAGTTCGATCCCTGCTGCCGTCCGGGAGGGGACCCACATGGCGTAGCAGACCTCTCCTGCCTCACCCACTGCTGCCCTCAGCAGGGTATTTCAGTCAGTCTGCCTGTTCTGCTCCCCACTCTGTCTCTAGTGAATCCTCTCACCTCCTGTGACTCTGGGCTGTACCCCAGCTCTTGTACGCATAAATAAATAAATATTTTTTTAAAAGGTATTTATATATAAGGTCAAGGGCCAAGAGGCTCTGCTACAAACTCCTTATCACCAATTTTAGCATTCTGTGGCTTATAAAATAGCACAAGGCCATCAGATGATCATTATGGCCACCTTTCAGCTATACTCATGTACAATATCCCCTTACCTTGTGAGTATATCATAGACTACTGAAATTACCACATCGTCACCAAAATTCAGTTGTTCAAGTCACATGTAATGCAGGAAATGCTCTCTTGTACTCAGAATAATCCCAAAGACTTACCAGTCATCTGGTTTCACAGCATCTGGATCTGGTATTTTTGGTCTCTCATCCCAATCCTCTGGCTTCTGGTCTTCAGGATCCTCAATTTCACGTGAAGGATTTACAGGAGGAGTCATGTCATTTAGCAGATTTCCACTGTTCACAACAGATTGGTCCACTAATATTTCAAAACTATTATCTGGATTTAAGACTGAAAAAATATTCAAAAGCAATTAAGAAAAGTTAATTGACCACTCATCCCCGAGTTCTTTTTGCCACAACACAAAAAGATCACAACTTCTAATAGAAAGTCAGAGCATGAAGTAAAAACCTCAGGTATTAGTAAGAACATGGTCTTGGGACCTTAAGTAACTAATTCTCATTAATTACCTAATGTGTAAATCACAAATGCCAGTTCTGCAGGTTTTTAGGAACCAGACAAAAAAACCAAAGGTACATAAACTAATATAATATTGACTGGTCAAATGCCAGTCAACATGCAAATTACCAAAAATTTTCAAATCATACAAAATCTATTTGTTGATCCATATCTACTGGTGATTTTAATTCTACATGGGGCCCCCTGGTGGTGCAAGGGTTTGAGGTGCAGCACTTTGAAGTTCGGAGCAGCCACTGCAGCTAGGATCCAATCCCAGGTCAGGGAGGTGACCCACATGGCACCGCAGACCTCTCCTGTCCTAGCTGCTGCCCCTCAGCAGTGTATTTCAGTCAGTTTGCCTGTTCTGCTCCCCACTCTGTCTCTGGTGACTTCTTTCACCCTGCACTTCTGGCCTGTAACCCAGTTCTTATATGCTTAGTTTTTGTTTTTTTTTTTAAATGAAAACAGCTCTAAATCCATAAAGGTTTACCTTATGTATGATTTACACTAAAGCCTGATCCCACGTCTTAATTCTAACAGGCAACTGACTGTATAGCCAGACACTACGAAAGGTAATAGAATACTAGTCTGTATTGACCTTAGAGATGTTGAAGATCAGCAGCAATGTTATCCATGATACATACTATCCCAGAAGTTAAGAAGACAAGTGAAATATAGCCTATTTAACCCTTAAATACAAAGTTATATTTATTTATACACTCATGTATTAGTATTAGTCACTTGTGGCAAATTATCACAATGCTGGCATTTCAGGTTATTTTAAGTGTTTCTATAGGCTTCTATCTTCTGAATTTCTATGCTGCGTACTACTTTTACTATAAAGGAAAACGTTATCACATTCTTTAGGAAAAAGGGGAATGTCCTGTCAAACCAGCAGGACAAGCTTCATGAAAAAACCCATTCTAATGTTGAAATGATTAAATCCAAGTGTCCAAGTGTTAGAGTATCCAAACAACCTTCAATTAAAATATGAAACAACTGTACATATATTTCTGTTGCATTTTATCCACAACATAATAAACAGAGAGAATAAAGGAGCGAGATCACCAAAGAAGCTATTTATGGGACATAAAAGTTTTTTCCTTAAAATTGTCTCAAACCTTAGTTGTTAATTCAGCCTATGAAGAGAAATTGTTAGTGCCGAGAAATTAAGTGCATTTTACCACTAAGCTATTAAGCCAATGGAGACTATTTGCAGGTGTAGGCCTTCTCCAGATATGCAAACTTTAAACTGAATGAATGATAAACATAGTGTCATAAAACCTTCAAATTAATGAAGTTTTGCTTACTTAATGTATAAAGATGTGTTTTCTTATCTGTAAAATAGGTCTTCAGATCTGCATCTGGCCTCTTGGCATGTTTTTCCTCATATAAACCTGTTTTGGGATTTTTATGTCGGAAGATGAAGTGCAGTTTATAGTCCTCTCCACATTTATCTGGACCAAACATAATTGTGTAAGGAGTCTTGTCGTGGAACTGATCCTTCAGAAACAAAAATCAATTATTTTAAGTTATTCCATCAAGTGTTCAAAAACCACCTTTTATAAAAGCATGAAAAGCCAAAAAAAAAAAAAAAAAAAAAAAAAAACAAAAACCACCTTTTAAAAATTTTGTAATTCAGGGCCTCCCTGGTGGCGCTAGGGGTTAAGTACCACAATAAGACACTTCCACAGCCACTGCAGCACAAGTTCGATCCCCTGCCAGTGATGTGACCCACATGATGCAGCAGACCTCTCCTGCCTCACTAGCTGCTCCCCACAACAGTGTACCTCAGTCAATCTGCCTGTTGAGTTCCCCACTCTGTCTCTGGTGAATTCTCTCACCCCCCCACACCTCTGGCCTGTACCCCAACTCTTGCATGAATAAATAAAGCTTTAAAAATATAAATAAAATAAAAATTTTATAATTCCTGCTATAAAATTGCAAATAGGGCCTTCCTAGTGGTGCAGGGGGTTGAGCGCCATGTGGGGCTTCCGCAGCCACAGCCGCGTGAGTCTGATTCCTGACCAGGGAGAGGATCCACATGGCACAGCAGACCTCTCCTGCCTGTGTGCTGCTCCCCTCAGCAGTGTATTTCTGATGATCTGCCTGTTCTGCTCCCTCCTCTGTCTCTGATGAATCCTCTCACCCCTGTGCCTCTGGCCTGTAACCTGGCTCTTGTATGCATAAATCTTTAAAAAAAATAAATTTAAAAAATAAAGTAAAATTGCAAATAACTTAGTGTGACACATAAATGAGGGGAAAAAAATGTTATGCATATATCTAGGTAAGTTATTTCACAAAACAAAGACAAGTTTGCTAGAACTAAAGATCTTACAGAACAGAAACCAGACAAAATAGCTCTGAAATTCATATTTCAAATAAAAAGCACAGAAGTATCAAGTTAATGTACCTAACTGTCCAAAATAACTCAATAATAGGATGGGAAGACTATATCTTCACAAGTCTTAAAAAATTTCTTTTCCTTTATCTTAGATTCTTAAAAGGTGAATGTGAGTGACCAAATAAACAGGAAGCACCTACCAGGTTGAGTTCTGAGGTTTTAGAAAGCAGTTTCACATAGGCACCACCACATTCTATTCCATTTTGGAAATTAACCTCATACCTAATGTCAGAGGGAGAAACAAAAACTATATGACATTTTGAAAGATCAAATTACTCAATTTACTTGCCCTCCTTGGTCCACATGGTTAATTACAACATCTTATGTATTTATCTTAGAAAAGATTTCATCTTCTATTTCTTTTGAATGACCACCCAATCCATAAAAATAAGTATGCAAATAACACCTGCACGCAGATTTCCAGTAAATGCATTCTGCAAAATCCCCCCTCCCAAAAGTTCACTTGCTATCAGACTGGCTGTAAAGCCAGTCTGTTGCAGAATAATTTATTGGGAAGGAAAAAAGTATTAGAGTACAGAATGAATCATGATACCCAAATATCCCTATTAGAACACACAATTATTCTCATAATATTTTCACAGAGTAATAGCTTTATAATATATCTTCTGAGTCCATCCTTCCTAGAAAGCTTCCATAAAGCCAACATTTCACTTACTGAACAATGAGAGGCTTGGTATCAAACAGGAAGGGTTTGTTCAACTTAGCAGAAATGGCATGATGCTTGGCCCGAGACATCAACACAAGTCCTTTATCTCCTGGAAGCTTTGTTTCCTTCATTTCATCTACCTCCCATTTGCCTACAACAACAAAACGTTCCACTCTTCAACTAACAACAAAAAGGTTCCACTCTTCACCTACACTTTTGAAGATGTTTTAAATGGTAACAAACAAAACTACAAGCTGTATGAGTTCACTTATAAATTTTTCATGTATTCCATTTACCTATGAGTTGGCTTACTAATATTACAAATAATATATTTGACAAATGTTAGGATGGGGTTTTTTTAAAACTTTGTAGTGTATTCCTTCCATTTCCAACATAAAACAGCTTACATGATAAATTCTTTCAGTTTTATGGTATTAAAAAACTGTAAACAAATCTAACCTTGTACAGTATAATCAAACACAGAAAAGAGCAAAACTTCCAAGGAAATATATTACAATGTATACTCCTTTTAAACTAGTTTTAAAAAATACCATGGAAAGATATCAAACTTCAACCTGCTATTATATCTAAATGAAATGAAATGCTCACCATCATATTTAGCAATTTCATCATCAGTGTCATCTTTCTTGGCTTTGGATAAAACCCATCTGTAATTAAGACAAATCCCCAAGTTAGGACTCAAATGATATTTGGCCTATGAAAACAATGTAAATACTAATAGAAGCAGGAGCTATCCTGCTCTTCTTAACCTATTATGCCTCTCCACTTTCAACTTTTAAATCTGCCACACAAGTAGTGATAATATACTATATTCAACTTATAAACCTATCAGAAAAATACCATGTCATGAATTAATTCCACTTGCTGTTTTTAAGATTCAAGAGAAAAATTTTCTTTTCAAACAAAATATAGGGTGGGGGTGGCAGAGTTATGGAAGCGGAAAAAATGTACAAAATTTACTGTTTTTCCAACTAGGCACTGATATTGGGAAAACAGTTATTTAGACATAAATAAAATGCTATCCCAAAAGGAACTCATTATTCTGTCTTATTTACATGATGTTTGCCTCTACATGATTTTTCCCCTGGAAACACTTACCCTGACAGAGTTCCTCTATCAAAGGAATCGACAAAATACACTTCCCCTGTTGGAACTGGAGCTTTATAGGTAACCTATGTTAAATATTAAAATGAATTAAAATTAGGAAATTTTCAACATATTCCTTAGAATTTACTGTCTTTTAGCTTTGTATTATAAAACTTCCATGGTTGACTCTCAAATTCAACCCATACTACCATCTATGGAAAGATAAAGGAAAGTCTATCAAAGAGATAAATACTTAAGCAAACTTTGTTTTTCCTTAATTATGCCTAGAAAAAAAGGAAGAGAGTAAAAGACTAAATTTCAAACCTTGGGAGATGGAGGACTGCTGATATCTGGTTTTGGTTTTGAATCTTCTACCTCTTCAATGACATCATCAAGGGCATCCTCAATATCAATCACATCATCTTCGTGTCCATCATGAGCCTGAATGATAGTTGTTCCAAGGACTAGTAACATACACAGCAACCATTTCCCTTCCATGATCTACATGTAAGAGTAAAGCAAGTTAAAGGTATTGCCTCCTCCTAAAAATTTCATAAGCCACTAACCCCTCTTATATAAACTTAGGAGTTTTAATCAGACCTAAAAGGAACTTTATTGTGACTATTTCATTTTACAGATAAAGAGTCCAGAAAGATTAAGGGGCTTTCCTAAAATCAGGAAAAAGATTCAATATCAAGAAAACATCAAAGTAAAACTTGAACACACAATTGTCTCCTTCAAAAAACATTGGCCACACAGATCAAAAGTATTCAAACATAATTTCAAATTAACCTCTTAAATTTATAACGAACTTTACAGTGGACAAGAGTTCCTCTCACGTATTTACAATGAATATTGACCCATACATTGCAGTAAAATAACAGAGGAGCTCAAAGATCATTAGTATATATACAATTTCAAATTTATGTTTTGAGACTAAACAAAAATATTAAATGAAGGACCTCTTACTTTTTAATTTTTTTTCTTTCATTGTCGGTCACCTTTGTATAGTTATTGTTCCCCTTATGTGCAGCCCTCCCTCCAATATTCCACCCATGAATCACCACCCTGCTCCGCTGCCATCTCTCTCCCTCATTCCTGTCATTCCAACTCCTCCCTATGCCCAGATTGATGGTGGGTCTACAAGTTTTGAAAGACCTACTACTTTTATCTCTTTTTCTAAGCACTTAAGTGACTCGCATATATAGTACGCTGCTGTTGGTGGTAGTAGGTCTTCTTTCCAAGAACCACAGATTTTTTTTTTAAAGATTTATTTATTTATGCATACAAGCACTGGGGTACAGACCAGAGGTGTGGGGGGGTGAGAGGATCCACCACAGAGAGCAGGGAGCAGAACAGGCAGGTCAACAGAAGCACACTGCTGAGGGGAACAGCGGGCACAGAAGGAGAGGTCTGCTGTGCCATGTGGGTCCCCTCCCTGGCCGGCAGCAGGGATCGAACTCGTGCTGCAGTGGCTGCGGTCTGCTTCACAGTGTGTTGCTTAACCCACTGCGCCACCAGGGAAGCCCTCCAAGAACCATAGATTTAAAGAAAAACAACCAGAGTCTCAGGGATGCACAAAATGATTTTGTGGCAGGTAGTATAATTTTGATTCTGCATGATAAGGAGTTCTTGGATGGATGGAGGTGATGGCTGCGCGAGGGAAATGTTCTTAAAAATCCCTAAACTTAAGAGTCATACTTAAGAGTTAAAATGGTAATCTTACCTAGTTTTGCAACAGTAAAATAGAAAAGAAAGAAAACTGAGCTTTGTTATTTTGGTCTCATTGTTTACAATGAATATCTTTCTCAGGCAAAATCCAAAAATTTTTAAAGAGTTAAAAAAAAAAAAAGTGAAGTGTTTGGCTCCTCCATAAGCTTAGATGGCCCCAATTCACAGCCATTGCTGCCATTTTGACCAATTTAAGTTTCAAACATAAAGGTAAACCAACTTTCTAATGCTGCATTTAAGGCCAAATTCCTTATAAATTCTAAAACCAGACTCACCTATCATTTGGTATTATTTCTTTTATTTATACTCTTAGGGCAGTGTTCACAAAAGGAAAGAAGGTAAAGGTCACTGGACTCCTAAGTGCATCTTAGACAGTGAGGACAAAAAAGTGCTTTTTCCTTTCATGTTACCATCAACATTCACAAACACATCATGGGAGTAGGCTTCAAGTAGCACAACCCTTAGGTCCTAAAATAGATCTGGAAATTTACAATGAAGGAAATGGACACTCTAGAACTATGCACTGACAACAGGCTCAACAAAACTTCCTGGGTCAAAGGAATAAGGAATATCCCATATGGTACCCAGTGTGGTTGTCCAGGAAACATAATGAAGATGAAGATTCACCAAATAAGCCTTATACATTGGTTTATCTATGTACTTGTCAAAACTTTCAAAAATCTACAGTCAATGTGGTAAGAACTCACCACTGATTATCCAAAATAAAGTTACAAATCTGCCAAAAAGGAAAAAAAAAGCTAAAAAACTAATCTTTCCAAGGACTGATACTAGTTTTTAGAAGAAATTCAATGTCAACATTCTGATATGGTTTCTCATATATGTAATACCAGTAGTCTTTCATTTATTCAAGGTAAAGGTTTATGTTCTCTTTTGTGAGAAAAAAAAAATGTAAAACAGCAGAGCAATATCACTTTGACAACTACAAAATATTCTTTAAAACAAAAACAGACTGGTGGCCCAGTGAGTTAAGCAACGCACTATGAAGCAAACTGCAGCCACTGCAGCATGAGTTCGATCCCTATCGCCGGCCAGGGAAGGGAACCACAGGGAAGGGAACCACATGGCGTAGCAGACCTCCTGCCTGCCTACTCAGCAGTGTGTTTCAGTCAGTCTACCTGTTCTGTTCCCCCACTCTGTCTCTGGTGAATCCTCTCACCTCCCACAACTCTGGTCTGTATCCCAGCTCTTGTATGCATAAATAAAAATCTTTAAAAAAAAAAAAAGACTGATGTAACACTTTTACTGAAATCAACTCTATGCAACTCCCAAGTTTTCTCACAGAAGCAATGCTATAAATGGTAGTTGGAGTCCCTAAGGATAAACTACAAAATCAGTCTAAAACAAGATATGGTTACAACAATAAGTTTTAAAAAGAAAATAGGGGCCTCCCTGGTGGTGTAAGGGGTTAAGTCTCAGCACCATGAAGCTATCCCTAGCCAGGGAGCTAACTCACATGGCGTAGCAGACCTCACCTGTCTCACCCACTGCTCCCCTCAGCGGTGTATTTCAGTCAATCCTCCTGTTCTACTCCCTACTCTGTCTCTGGTAAATTCTCTCACCTATCTTCCCCACCCCCACCCAATACCTCTGGCCTAAATCCCAGTTCTTGTATGTATAAATAAATAAAATAATTAAGCATAAAACTAACGGATTAATTAGGACTAAGTATTGATGTCAGAATTATAACACGGTTGCTCAAAAAAAAGTTAATCAGAGAGATTGGTCCACTGGGTTAACTATGTACCTATAAACACTCAGTAGGACTGATTTTTTTACCTCAGTTTTTAATTTGATGATATTTTGCTGTTATGGAGTGAACTGTGCTCTTCCTAAAATTCATATGTTGAAGCCCTAACTCAAATGTGACTACATTTGGACACAGGGCCTTCAAGGAAGTAATGAAGACAAAAATGAAGTAATAAGGATATGGTTCTAATCAAGAAGACCGGTGTCTGTATAAGAGATATCAGGTGCAAGTGTACAACAAAAAGTCCATGTAGGGACACAACAAGAAAACAGGCCCTCAGCAAGTCAAGGACAGATCTCTCCAGAAACTAACCTTGCCGATACCTTACTATTGGACTTCCAGCCTCCAGACTTCAGATTACAACATATTTCTGCTGTTTCAGCTACCCAATCTGCGATATTGTTATGGCAATACCCCCTTAGGCATTTAAGGATCATTATGGGTAGCAGTGCTTCTTAAACTTTAATGTGCAGTAGTATCACAGAGGGGGCTTTCAAACATCTCACTCAGCAGGTCTGGGCTGGACCTCATGCCAGGATTTACCTTTCCAGTAAGTTCCAGGGAATGCTGAGGCAATTGGCTCTGAAGTCACACTTTGAGAACCACAGGTCAGCATTTATGAATAATACATTTGTGCTTTGTTTTCCTGTTTGTAAAGCACTTTCACATACATTGTTTCATGTAAACCTCCAAAGGTATTACTGATTTTATTTTGCACATTAGAAAATAAAGGCTTAGTGAGATGAAAATAATTTACTCATTATCAGAATTAATAATTGAAATTCAAAGACTCTATTTCCCTAGACAAAATGTTACTGTATGGCTGGATACTGAGGAAGTATGACGGAGACAGGGAGACTGGTCAGGAAGAGCACTGAAGGAGACCTACAAAGGGGATTCGGCTAGTTTTGGTGAGACAGGCTGCCACTACAGAACATCTAGCCCAGGCTGGTGAATGATGGCATCTGAGGGAAAAAGGGCACCCATGTGCGAGAGGAAGATTGACCTCATTGAAAGGAAAAGAGTTTTCAGGTATCCAAAAGGCTCAGAGCACTGTCAAAAAAACACAGGGAGGCTCCAGCAAACTCAGGAAATACACATCTTTCCCACCACCATTTCTCTGACATCCTGAGCTGCAGAACCTGTTTTGTCAGCTAAGAGAAGTAGCTCCTACACTCCTTTGTTACTGTCATATTATGCAGAAGGTTAAGGCCGTGAGGAACCAATATTGCCAGAATGTAACAAACTGATTTTCAGAGCTGTGCACTTATGAGCCTTCAGCTACATCCAGCTTTATATAAACTATTTTAACAACTGTAACTTGCCAACATGCCCAAGAAAATACTGTTATCGATTAGCCTATAGTCTAGAGTTTCAAGATCCATTCACTATTAAAGCAGATTAAATGTTCCAAGTCCTGCAAAGACTTACAGGTCAAGATCTCAATTTTGCTCCATTCATGGAAATCCACATACCAAGAACAAAAATCCTCCCCTCCCCATTTCATTTTCCAAAGGTATTAACTATTGATTAGGCATATAAAAGATAATGCATTTTTATGTTTTCCAGAAGCAAACACAAACAGAAATTAAGAGATCGTGGGTTTATGTATTTTTTTTAATTATGTATACAAGAACTGGGGTGTCGGTCAGAAGGGAGGGGCAGGGGGGATGTGAGGTGAGAATTCACCAGAGACTAAATGACTTAAGAGAATCAAAAGACAAATCTAGGAGAAAATACTTGCAAAACATATTATCTATTAACAAAGTGGTACAAAAATATCCGAAGAACTCAGCAAGAAGACAAACCAGCTAATTTTAAAATATGCAAAAGATCTTAAGATATTCATATGGCAAGAAAACTATATCCAGAGATATCATATGGCAAGAAAACATGCCATTCATAAGGCAAGATGTTCAGTATCACTTGCCATTGGGTAACTGCAAATTAAAAAACAACAATGAGGGCCTCCCTGGTGACACAAGTGTTTGAGCACTGTACTATGGGGCTTCCATTGCCACTGCAGCACAAGTTCAATCCCCAGCCAGGGAGGTGAACCACAGGGTGCAGCAGACCTCTCCTGTCTCACCTGCTGCTCCCCTCATAAGTGGAGTTCAGGGGATCCCCACTGTTCTGCTCCCCACTCCTGTCTCCTGTCTCATCCGCTGGTCCCCTCATAAGTGGTTTTCAGGGGATCCCCACTGTTGTGCTCCCTACTCTGTCTCTGGTGACTCCTCTAAGCCCCCAGTGCCTCTGGCCTGTACCCCAGCTCTTGTATGCATAAATAATCTTTAAAAATAAAATAAAAAACAACAATAAGATACTACCACCTTACACCTACTGGAATGGTTAAGATACAAAAAAAAAACCTGGTAAGGATGTGAGGGTAAAAGAACTCTCATTCACTGCTAGTGAAAATGCAAGTCACTTGTAAGACAGCTTGGCAATTTTTTATAAAAGTTAAATGCAGTCCGATTATATATGACTTGGCAGTTGTTCCAGTAATTACCCAACAGCTGACACTTAACAAATGCCAGCAAATATTTTATCAGCAGTTTTATCCATAATCACCCAAACTTGAACCAAAATGTCTTTCAATAGGGTGAGTGAATAAATAACTGTAGTATGAGCACTGTGATCATAAGACTGATGAAATCTTACATCCACACACATTGCTAATTGAAAGAAGCCTGTTTGAAAAGGCTACATACTATATAATTCCAATTACACATTCTGCAAAAGGCAAAAGTAAGATACAATACAAAAATCAGTTTGGGGGAAAGATTGCCAGATTAATCAGTCAAGGCCAAAGGAATTTTTAGGAAGTGGAAATTCCTAAATTACATGACCTTTAATTACAGACACATGACAACATGCATTAAAAAAGAAAACATTGGTGGGGCCTCCCTGGTGGTGCAGCGGGTTGAACACCACACTGAGTTCGACCCCAGCCAGGAAGGGGGCCCACATGGCGCAGCAGACCTCTCCTGCCTAGCCCGCAGCTCCCCTCAGCAAGTGTATTTCAGTAGATCTGCCTGTTCTGTTCCCTACTTTGTCTCTGGAGAATCCTCTCACCTCCCATGACTCTGACCTGTACCCCAGCTCTTGTATGCATGCATGCATGCATAAACAAAACATTGGGCCTCCCTGGTGGCACAGTGGGTTAAGCATGCACTATGAAGCAAACCACAGTCACTGCAGTTCGATACCCGCCGCCGGCCAGCTCTTGTATGTATAAATAAGTAAATCTTTAAAAAAATAAAAAATTTTAAAAAACATTAAATTTTGTAGAGACTGAATCTTAATATACAAAAATTTAAAAATTAATTTAGGTGAAGTAACCCAAGGATAACAGGCAGAATGTGACAATACAATCCAACTGTCTTACAAATATATGAAACAACCTCAAAGAAAGGAAAAAGATGATGAACCTAAAACAACTTCAGAAATGAGTGGCATCTGTAAAGCTTAACTTTTCTAACTCAGTTGCTTAATGTGGATGTGCAGGATAACCATTCTGATACTGCTATACAAAAGGTCTCCAAACAACATCATTTCATGATAAAGTTGAGTAGGGAAAAAGAACTGGGGGGGGGGGGAGGGAGGGGCACTGTTTACACCTTCTTTCCATGTTTGTGTAAATGTTCTTCACACAGATGCCAAAAATGTGCATGTGAGGTTCACTGTCAAATCTAAACTGTCTCGGGGGGCCTCCTTGGTGGCACAGCAGGTTGAGCGCTGCACTATGAAGCATCTGCTGCACAGAAGCACAAGTTCAATCCCCGGCCAGGGAGGGGACCCACATGGCCCAGCAGACCTCTTCTGCCTGGCCCGCTGCTGGCCTCAGCAGTGTACTTCAGTAGATTTGCCTATTCTGCTCTCCACTGTCTCTGGTGAATCCTTTCACCTCCTGTGACTCTGACCTGTACCCCAGCTCTTGTATGTATAAATAAATAAATCATTAAAAAAAAATTTCTAAATTGTGTGTGTAAGGATATGTGCGCTCTTAGATGGAAAGGTGTCCCAATACAGGGTTGGGTCTTACTGTAATTTGTGACCCTGAATTGGAATAATGAATGATTACAAATGATCATTTAATATTCAAAGTGTTTTGGATATTTAGAAGCTTGTTGATGTTTCTGTGGCCAGAAATATGCTTTAAGAACTTAACTCTTGTATAAATCAATTAGGCTATGTAGTAAAATTGGTTTCATATTTATGTTTCACTTAAAGTTGCAGTTTCTGGGCCTCCCTGGAGGTGCAGAGGGGTTAAAGTCTCAGTGTTGTCAAGATATCACCAGTCACTGCTGAATGAGTTTGATCCCCTGCCAGGGAGCTGATCCACAGGGCACAGCAGATCTCTCCTGTTTCACCCACTGCTCCCCTCAGCAGTGTATTTCAGTAAATTTGCCTGTTCTGCTCCCCACTCAAAAGGGGAATCCTCTTCATGAACTGCCTTTAGCAAATCCTCTCACACGCACCCCGATAGCACTCTGGCCTGCACCCCAGTTCTTGTATGAATAAATCTTTTTTAAAAAAGAAAGTTGCAATTTCTAAGAACATACTGGCAACATTAAGTGAGGTAACATTCTAATTGTATACTGGAACTGAACATAAGTAAATGGGTGATAGTGGAAGCCACCTTTACAACTTAGGGTGTGGGCCCCTTCACAGGTAAGGAAGGTAAAAAAAGCTAAAATAATCCACAGGTTAGTAAGAGTTGGAGATAACAGTATGAGCTTATGTTTACTTTAATATATAAAGTTATACAAAATCATGTTTACAGATCTGTTAGTACCAGTTAGCATGTACACTTGTATTTCTTTGCTGTGTCACCTGAGAGGACCTAGGAAAAAAATATAATAAGTTTGGTAAGAAATAAACCTAGTACCAAGATCTTGGTTTCCAATAGCTCTAACAAAGGAAATAGGACTCTTTAGAGAAATGGCTGATATTAGGATTGGGGCAGGAAATATGTAAGTCATGTCTAAAGCATTTTGTAGTGCCAGAAAGGAAAGACCACAATAGCAGGGGGTACAAAAGCAAACAAGATAGCTCTGAATGGGCAAAGCTGAAATAATATGAGCAAGAAACTAAGTAGCATTGCATTATATCTCAGAGAATAAAATAAGTACCCATAAATTAACTTACACTAATATAGTAATATGACTAAACAAATTGATAGGGGAAGATAGACAAATTTTCCAAGCAGAAATATTCTAACTAACCTATATAGATACTCTACCTTCAAGGACGTGGAGCATTAACTCCCCAGTCCTTACATGTGGGCTGCATATTGTGACTTCCTTGCAAGAGGACAGTATGTGAAGAGAAAAGAGGAAATTTACAGTGAAGAAACCGGGCAAATATCACCTCACCTGGGCTGTTCTAGGTCAAGATCAACAGTGATAATACAATGTAATGAAAGGAGTACTTTAACCTCTGTAGTCTTCCTCCCAAAAATCCATATCCCTAATCTAATCACAAGAAAAAAGATCAAACAAATCCAACAGAGGGAGAGCCCACAAAATAACCTGACCGCTAGTCTTCAAAAAACACCAAGGTTATCAAAAACAAGTGTTTAAAAAAAAGGTCACACCCAAGAAGAGCCTAAGGAGACATGTGACTAAGTGTAACATGGTACATTATAACAGAAAAAGGACATTGGGTAAAAATAAAGAAAATAAGAATTAAATATAGTATTGGCTAATAAGTATGCATTAACACTGGTTCATTAATTGTAATAAATGCATAATACAAAAACAAGTTGTGACCAATAGGGAACACTAGTTGTAATATGGGAAACCTCTGTACTATTTTCATATTTTTCTATAAATTTAAAACTGTTCTAAAAACTAGTTTATTAAAAAAGTATGTTCCACTATTACATCATAAGGGGTTAATCTCCTTAACCCTCCAAAAAAAATCCTGGGACTAAATATACTACAGGAATCTAATCTAATTCTCCTAACTAAGCAGAAACTAGGTCCTGAGATTGACTTGCAAAAATCAGTTACTGGTAGACTCAAAATCAGATGTCAAGGTTTCTGTTCTCCAACATAGTGCACTCTACTTCTTAATTCCTTAATGCTTTTATCATAAAGACATAAAATGATTTTTCACATACTTTAATGCCCAGGATTTCAGCTTTCCTCTTTTGGCAGAAAATTTCATTTGGTGTTAACATTTATAGAACTCTAAACAGGGAGCATACTTTTCTATCCTCACCCACTGTTCCTAAGATTATCAATAGGAAAAAAGCATCTAGTAGCTCAAAAAGAAAACAACAAAAAACAACAACAAAACAGTTGTTCCCACCCACTTCCTTAAAGCTACAGATCAAGTGGTCCCTAGGTTTGAATAGCTGAGGAATAAAAGTAAATAAAGCTATTGCCTTTATACCAAATAATACTTTCCTGAGCTAAACAACTATCACATTTCTGAAAATCTTTTCTGTTGCGTAGTTCACTGTACTCATTCAAATTCATTCAGGGCGGGCCTCCCCTGGTGGCGCAGTGGGTTAAGCAACGCACTGCGAAGCAAATCGCAGCCACTGCAGCACGAGTTCGATCCCTGCTGCCGGCCAGGGAGGGGACCCACACGGTGTGGCAGACCTCTCCTGCTGTGCCCGCTGCTCCCCTCAGCAGTGTACTTCTGTTGATCTGCCTGTTCTGCTCCCCGCTCTCTGTGGTGAATCCTCTCACCCCCCCACACCTCTGGCCTGTGCCCCTGTGCCCCAGTGCTTGTATGCATAAATAAATAAATCTTCAAAAAAAAAAAAAAACAACAAATTCATTCAGGGCAACTTCCTCAAATTCCTGAATGTCCCTTATAGCAGTGTATCCCATACTGCAGTGTATCCCATACTTTTGCTTTTTGCTTGAAAGCCGTCATCATTTTCTTGAAAAACTTCATTTTACAGTTTTTACAAGCCATTTTCTTTGACTCTCCTGCCTGTGTCTCATAATTTTTATCACTATTGCCTTAAACTTTACAGCAGACTTTCTTGCACTAGGATGTAAATGCTGAGTAAATGTATATAGCTCATAACTAGCCTACTCATTACTCAGAATGGACCCATTTAGGATCCTGTCTTGGTAAACTTACAAACTAAGGCAAACATGGACCTCTAGGAGAACCAACAATTAAAAAGCAAAACCACAAACATCTTCCATAACTATGAGATTTCTAAAGTGGACAACTTTTCTCAAAAATACCCTGAAGTTACTGATAGGCAATTTTGTGTGGTCTGTGTCTTATGGTAGTTTTGTTTTTTTTTTTAAAGATTTTATTTATTTATGCATACAGGAGCTGGGGTACAGGCCAGAGTCCAGGGAGGTGAGAGAATTCACCAGAGACACAGTGGGGACCAGAACAGGCAGACTGACTGAAAGACACTGCTGAGGCCAGCAGCGGGCGAGGCAGGAGAGGTCTGCTGTGCCATGTGGGTCCCCTCCCCGGCCGGCGGCAGGGATCGAACTTGTGCTGCAGTGGCTGTGGTCTGCTTCATAGTGCGCTGCTTAACCCACTGCGCCACCAGGGAGGCCCTTATGGTAGTTCTTAAATGTAAGCAAAAAGTTGATAAAACCAATAATTTGAAAGATATAACTATGTGGTCCAAGTTCTAAATTCTATGGATACACAATCTGATCTAAAAAAAAACTGACAGGGAGCCTCCCTGGTGGTGCATGGATTATACTCTCAGCACTATAAAGCTATCAACAGCCACTGCAGCCTGGCCTGGATCTATCCCAGACCAGGGAGAGGATTCATATGGCACAGCAGACCTCTCCTGCCTCACCCGCTGCTCCCCTAAGCAGTGTACTTCAGTCAATCTGCCTGTTCTATTCCCTACTCAGTCTCTGGTGAATCCTCTCACCCTTCCCACACCCCCAGCTCTCTGACCCAGACCCTAGTTCTTGTATGCATAATAAATCTTTTTAAAGAAACTGACACTAACTGGGGTTCCAGAGAAAATAGAGTCCATGTCCTTCAAACAGTAATCAATGAGTATCACAACTGGGCTTTTGATAAAAGCTGTTGGCAGAGTTCAAGACTATTTCCTGGCAGCAACATGGGCTAAGGTAATCTTGTGTTATTAAGGGGTTAAAAGACAAAAAGCATCTCTAATACCTATTGTAGAGGCTGGCACAATAAGCACTAAGTGAATGCTAGCTAGATAATCAAGCATTTAATAGACAAAAGGTGACCCTGATGACAATGTGTCTACTGGCCAGTATTTTAAGAGTTTATGAATGTCATATTTATAAGAAAAGTTTTTTAATCTGTTTTTTCTTTGTTGGGGGAGGGGGAAAGGGTGAGTTAGTATCAAAATAAGCTCATAACCTATCTTATTTATTCAACTTGCAAAAAATACACATTTGTTAGTACTACCTTGGGTTCACGGTACTGTTTTCCTTCTATAAAAAACAATACAAAAAAAGAAAAAACTTCAAAAATGAATTCCAGACATGATAAAATTGTATAGCATCACATACACATATATACACACACACACACACACAAGTATGTTAAACCTAGTGAAATCTGGATTTGCTAGAGTATCACGGTTAGGTAAAATGCAATCACCAGGAGAAGCTGCCTGCATGGGTCCAAGGGGCCTCTGTATACTACTGTAGCAACTTCTTCCAGGTGTATATTACTTCAAAAGTAAGTTTTCAAAATTTATTACTGGATCAATGCAGATTTTTTTTTCCACTTCATCAAAGATGCCTAGAAACCAACTTTAAATGATCTGATTTTGGGCCTCCCTAGTGGTACAGCGGGTTGAGCGCTGCACTGTAAAGCATCTGCAGCACAACACGGGCATTGGATCCCCAGCCAGGGAGGAGACCCACATGGCATAGCAGACCTCTCCTGCCTCCCCGCTGCTCCCCTCAGCAGTGTGTTTCACTCCATCTGCCTGTTCTGCTCCCCACTGTCTCTGGTGAATCCTCTCATCTCCCATGACTCTGGCCTGTACCCCAGCTCTTGTGTGCATAAATAAATCATAAAAAGAAAAATAAATTGATCTGATCCTCTAAAGCACAAGACTATAAGACATTCAGAAATGTAAATCAGATTAGAAATTTGAACTAGATGAGGAATTTTGTTACAATAATCAAATGTAGTTATTTGCCTATATCCAGGGTCAGAGAACTTCTGCCCTCTGGGATTACATGAACAAATGTAAAAAAGTTCAAGAAAATAGGAACTGAACACCTGATCACTTATACATTTATAAGTCATTTTTGGCTTGCCTCACAAAGACAAAAGGTTTGCTCCCAAAAACAAAGCAAAATGTCCAGATCTTGAAAACTCAGGGTCAGAAGGAATCTTCAAGAACAATCTATTCACTTTTACTATTTCAATTTACTCTTTTAAAAGAGTGACTTAATCTTGAGCTCAAGTTATGAAAGTTTCCTATTTTAAAACTGATGATACAGAAAACCAATTCTTCATACACAGGGCAGCACAGGTGGCATAACCAGTCAAGTCTGAGAAACCTGGGTCCAAACTGTGGATATCTGGGGCCTTAGCTTACTGAACTTCCAGGAATGTTTCCCTGTTTTGTAGCTATGTGGCTATGTGTACTACTGGCTCAAAGTTTTGTTGTGAAAATATACAAAAGGGGGCTCCCTGGTGGCACAATGGGTTAAGCAATGCACTATGAAGCAAAACGCAGTCACTGCAGCACTAGTTCGATCCCTGCTGTTGGTGAGCAAGGTGACCCACATGGTGCAGGAGACCGCTCCTGCCTTGCCCGTTGCTCCCCTCAGCAGTGTACTTCAGTCCATCTGCCTGTTCTATTCCCCACTCTCTCTGGTGAATCCTCTCACCCCCCCATCTCTGGCCTGTACTCCAGTTCTTATATGTATAAATAAATCTTAGAAAAAAAAGATAATACAAAGTCTATCAGATTCTAGTAGTTCATATGTACACAAAAATGGTTTGTGTATAATACCATAAAAATGGTATAATTGTTAATTATACACAATTAGCACAACCACACTGAAAACATTTTCAATTCTCATAATGGACCCAAAGGTCTAATATACATGCCCGTTCCTCCAATATACTTCAACAAAGTTGAATTTGATTTTAACCAAGAAAAACTTTCCTCCAACTTACACTGTATGATCTCTCCAACTCCTCCTTGCTATGGTGTATATAATTTTAGTACCTGGATATGGAAACACCCATGTTTATCTGTGATTTTCCTCAGCTCTGTCACCAACTATAAATTCTAAATTTTTTTTTAAAGATTTATTCATTTATCATACAAGAGCTGGGGAACAGGCCAGAGTCGTGGGAGGTGAGAGGATTCATCAGAGACAGAGTGGGGAGCAGAACAGGCAGATCGACCGAAATACACTGCTGAGGGAAGCACAGGCGAGGTGCAGGAGAGGTCCACTACACCATGTGTGCCCCCTCCCTGGCCCGGGATCGAACTCACACTGCTATGCAGCGGATGATTCACAGAAGTGCGCTCAACCCACTGTGCCACCAGGGAGGCCCTATAAATTCTAAATTTATTTTTGGTTAATGTCACTCCTGTTTCCATGCACATTCTAACAAAAAACAGTTCATATTGAACAGTATTTAATAATGAGACTTCAAATGAATACAAAAGACTTTATTAAGAAAAGCAGTCCCATTCTGCATTGAATTTTAGCAAATCACGATAACTATTTAGATCAACTTTAGGCTTGGGCAGACACTAAAGAAATACTAAGTTTACCACCTCTGAAAGGCAAAAACTTTATCCTCAATAGTATCCATGCAGAAAAAAGATCTTTAAAACAAATGGAGACTCAAATTATATTAAAGGTTATTAAATTTAAATTTTTGTTTTATATCTTAAGGTTGTCTATTTTTTCATACGTATCACTGGTCTATGGTTGTCTTTTAAAGTCTTTGTCTAGTTTTGATTTCAGGATACTAGTTTCATAGAATGAGTTGGGAAGTGTCTCCCTTCTTATATTTTTATAAAGGTTTGTGAAGAACTGGTAGTAAACCTTCCCTAAATATTTGGTAGAATTCACCAGTGAAGCCATCTGGGTCTGGGATTTTTTCATGGGACTTTGACCCTTAAAAGAAGTGATGAAATTTCAACTCTTAATTTCTTTAAACACATGGGAAATTGGGCCTCTCTGGTGGCACAAAGGGTTAAGTTGCAGCACTATCAAGCAATGCGCAGCTAATGCAGCATAGTTCGATCCCAGACAGGGAGATGACTTAGCAGACCTCTCTTGTCACCCCACCCCAACCCAGTGCCCCCTCAGCAGTTTTAGTCAATCTGCCTGTTCTGCTTGCTCCCCATTCTGTCTCTGGTGAGACACCACATATATATGTGTAAAAGCACCTAGTCAAAAAATAAAAATATTTTGGGGATGGGGAGGAGTCTAAGTGGTCTTTTTTTTTTTTTAAAGACTTATTTATACATACAAGAATTGGGATGTAGGCCAGAGGTGTGTGTGGGGGTGAAAGGACTCACCAGAGACAGAGTGGGGAACAGAACAGGCAGATCTACTGAAATACACTGCTGAGGGGAGGAGGAGGCAAGGCTAGTGAGGTCTGCTGTGCATGTGGGTCACCTCCCTGGTGACCCACCTGACCCACCCTGGCCAGGGATCAAACTCCTGCTGCAGTGGTTCTGGGATGCTTCATAGTGTGGTGGTGCTTAACGCCTTGCACCACCAGGGATGCTCCTCTAAGCGGTCTTTATTGTAAATGTTCAAGTCATTTAAAAATAAATCCACACTGCCTTTACAGACTGGGGTACAGATCCGGAGGGGGCGGTGGGGAAGCAGCAGTGAGAGGAGTCACCAGAGACAGAGTGGGAAGCAGAATAGTCAGATCTAGTGAAATACACTGCCAAGGTGAGCAGCAGGTGAGACAGGAGAGGTCTGCCATGCCATATGGCTCACCTGCCCAGCTGGACTGCAGTGGCTGTGGACAGTTCATAGTGCTGCGCTTTAACCCATTGTGCCACCAGGGAGGCCCCTGCTTTTATTTTAACTTTTGTTTTTCATTGACAGGAACATTAGAACTGGTATTTCATAGCACTTCCTTTTTTGCTATATGAACTAAGTAGATCTAAGACGTAAAAAGTTCAACATATAGAAATTCTTTTCAAAACGAATTATCCAAGTGATTTTCACAACTCACAATTAAGTTTAATTTAGAAGTATTCATACATCTGATGCAGTTAACATGACACTAACTGACAAGAAGCTATTTAGGTTATGTTTATCTTTAGGCACTTATTTTTCTTACCACTTGTTATGGATTGCTAACACTTTTCAAAGTACAGCTTCACAATTTGTCCCACCCAGTTGCACCCTGAGGGACAATAGATCCCACTATGGACAGGTACCCAGGAGACTTCTCATTTCCATCACAAAGACAGGGTGGTTCATTACCTAGTTACTATGCTGGACCCAGAATTCAAGTCTCCAGAGCCTGCAATTATGCTTACCAACTGTCATTTCATCCCCTTAAGCTATCTTGCAGGACACAATGAATTCTAACTAAATGGATGCAACAGCATAACTGCCAGAACTGCAACAAGGATTTCTGGCAAGACATGGACTTCTGGTGGTCCTTGAAAGATAACACATAGTTAAGTGTTGGGCAAAGATAATATGGTGGGAGGGACTCGACACCTATTTTCAAATAAGCTAGAAATTTTGTGTGATATTCACTCCAATGCCCACAGCTCACTCTAACCTCCTCATGATCCAGTTACCTGGCTGCTTGTGCACCCTGGCTGGTGAAAAGAGAACTCCCACACAGTTCTTTATCTCTCTGTTCAAAGTATAATTATAGCAAATGTACAACACATGGCAGTGAATCTATTCATGACCCCCGAACACCCCTGGAAAAAGACTGAGATACAGGAGAATTTTAAAGATCAATACAATTTTTCCCTTCAAAAAAGAAAACTTAAAAAAGAGAGTAAGCAAAAGTGTTCTATTTTCTAGATTAGAAGTAGAGACCTAACTGTGGTTCACCTTTGTCCTCCCAAGCTTTTAATATTCAGCTCAGTTTAACTTCCCTCAACTAGCAGTCATTTGTGTCATGTCCAGCAATAAATCCACTTGGTGTACAGTCTTCCTCCCACTGCCATAAATGTAGTTTCAGGTCCTGGGAAAAAGCACTTAACTGATTTTAAAGAGTAGGATTCAGTGTATTGAATCAACAGCATTCAGGCTACAATTTATTGCAATCGTTATTTATCAAGCAGTTAGTTTGTGTCTGGTTTCCCTGTCCTATTTTATGAAATTTAATTTAATTCTAACAACTTCATCAAGGAATCCACCAATAGTGTGGAACTGGGCCACAAGAGGTAAGTAAACTGTCCAAATTCACATAGGAACAAACGGTAGTTGAAGAATTTGAACCAAGGGCTTTACCTTAACCGCTACACTGCACTACCAAAACTGCCTAGCCCTCAACTGTATCCCAACGTGATCCTAAAACTCATCTCATGACCTTGGCCCAGTCATTTCATGACTCTGGGCCTCAGTTTCTTCCACTATAAAACGGTCTGCTATAGTGAGATTTTGGGTGCTTTCCTGCGTAATGAATGTGTGACTAGATTACTCAACCCTGAAATTGGTGTAAATGTTAAAGCTGAAGTTTTTCAACCACTGCCATGTTCGAGCACTTTCTCCTCACTCTTCAAGGTGCTAGGGTACAGTCTCCAGTCTGCGGTCTTATTTTCAAATACTGAACCTATAACGTAATCCTAAATATTACCTCGCAGTCACCTTTCCCCACTACCAGGAGCACCGAATGGGCCCGATCCCACTCCAGACCATTAGCCGATTACTGCAGTCACCTCGCCGCCTACAGGCAGCCACTTAAAAGCTTAATAAGGCCCTAGAAGCAAAACCATAGGAAAAAGTTCGCTTTCCCAGAGGTCAAGGGAAGCTCTAGGGCACCTGCCACGCCTCCCGACCCCGGCGGTGCGGTCTGGGCCCGATTCCCCAACGGAGATTAGCCGAGTTCGGGCCTCGCCCCTCACAGTCCGCGCGACGGCCGGGGCCCGGTCCCTCAAAACCCAACACGACCCTGCAGTCTAGGCCACGCCCGGCCCCTCGGCCGCGGCGTCGCACACCCAGGCCCCCCCGGAGTCTTCACAGGCCCGAGGACTCTCGTAGGCCTCGGTCTCACCTCGAGCCTCCCGGGAACAGCCGGCGGCTCCCGCGCCTCCTCCCGCCCGCACACCTGGTCCCGCGCTGCAGTGGAGACAGCGCCAGAGGCGTCCCGATCGTCACGTGCCGCAGAAGCAAGAGGCCTCGGATACAGCTACCGCCGCAAGAGCAAGCCCCACTGCACGAAGCCCGGCCCTACGTCCGCCCCTCGCTCCTGAATAGCTGCAACCAGCACCAAGTCCCGCCCCAATACGCAAGCTCAGGGATTCGGTTGGTTACTGAGGACATCGTTCTACGTACCTTCCCATACGCCCCCTAGGGCTATTCTTCGTGGAGTGTGAGGATTGGCTGAGAATGAGGCAGGAAGTGGATGTTGATTGGGCTGGAGACGAGTGGGCGGGCCTCGGTGGAATCAGGAACCGTAGGCGTGCGCGCTCTGGGGCGGGGCCAGCTCGCCCCGCATTCCCGCGCCTAGTTGCCCTGGTGACTCAGTGGGCTAGCTGCCCAGCGTTTCAACACAACACTATGGTCGTACACCCGCCTCTTCCCTGCCGTCCGGATAACATCCCGGCTCTCCTGAACCGAGAACCCGCGTGGGGTATCCTGTGCCCTTCGTTGAGGGGGCAGATGGCAATGAGCAGAAGGCGGGAGACCTGCTGGGCCTTCGGGACAAGCCATTTTCTCAGTACAGAAAACTGGACCCTGAGAGGGCGCAGCCAGAACCCAATCCCCGCCTAGTGTCTACTGAGCCGCTCCAGGTAGCCAGGCATCACGGTCGCTGCAGAGTCTTCGCTCTGGGCCCATTAGCCCCTGGCCACTGCATTACCCACATAAAATACAAATCGAGGTTATTTCAACTTTTAATATCCGACGTTTCCTGAAGTAACATTAGACAGACGGGCACAGAGACACTGAAGGATTGAGAGATTGAGAGAATGGTGTATCATGGGAAAATTTAAAACACTCTTAAGTTTTGTAACCTGGGCCTCCCCGGTGGCGCAGTGGGTTAAGCAACACACTATGAGGCAAATCGCAGCCACTGCAGCACGAGTTCGATCCCTGCCGCCGGCCAGGGAGGGGACCCACATGGCGCGGCAGACCTCTCCTGCTGTGCCCGCTGCTC
>JAGFMF010011424.1:768517-788106 GCA_019455555.1 Galemys pyrenaicus | reverse complement strand
GCCTGTTCTGCTCCCCGCTCTCTGTGGTGAATCCTCTCACCCCCCACACTTCTGGCCTGTACCCCAGCTCTTGTATGCATAAATAAATAAATCTTTAAATAAATAAATAAAACTGAAGTACAGAAATTGAAAGACAATTGGCAGATGGTTTTACTCACTTGTTTAATATAAATAATCAAAAAAAGAGAAACCCTACAATACAACAAATAGCTCCTAGACTATGTGAAAAACATACCGTGGGAGGGGAGAGGAAAAGGTGGAGTCTAGGTCTGGATGCCAAAACCTAGGGCTGAAGATCCTGCTAATGATTCTTCAAGGTATTTTTTTGGCTAAAGTATGAAGTTTTTCAAAGGAGGATGCCAAGGACAAACCCCAGAAGAATAAAAATTTCCCCCCAGTTTGAAATCAGCCACTGTTTAATAAGAATAGTTCATCCTTTTAGTAAACCTGGTGAGCTGGTCTTCCCTTTTATCTGTATCTCCACCTGCTATCAAAGGGTGGCCTTATTTCTCATTCCACCTCAAGGAAAAGATAGGCTTTGAGTGTTTCCCACCAACAAGAAGCATTTTCCACCAGTACAGTACAAATGAATCAGATACTCCAGGTAGATGACACCACATTTGTGAGGAAATAGAGTCATCAATTGTTACCTGACAGGGCAATTTATATTAATGGATCAGTTCATTTTCTGACTCAGTTGAGGTATCCTGGTGCAATATAAAGTTCCACACTGCACAGGATTGTTAACCAAAATCTTGTTGAGTTTAATGAAGATGTCATTGAAGATCCAGGGAAGGTGAAGAAGCTACCCTTCCTCAGGATCATTCATTACACCTGTGATCCTGATGTGGCTGGGCCATGTAAAGCCCACAGGTACATACAAGTTACCCGCCTTTCTGGCCATCCTTGCCAGCTAATTCTCTCTGTCCATCTGCCTATATTCCTTGTGGCAATGCTTAGTTTTTCATAGATAACCTTCCTCCTTGCTTCAAGCATCTTTTGGGTAAACTTTTTTGTCAAGGACTTGATCTTTAGCTCTCTAAAGACAGCTGCTTTTGTTAAGGCCATGCCTTTTCCTTCTCTTCTGTGTCCTCCACAGTTTCACTTGGAAGAGGGTATGAGATCTTTCCTCGATCACTCAGAAGTACTTTAAAGTATTGGAGTATTTCATTTAAAAAATTATGTTGTAGTTCTTGGATGTAGAAAGTGAGGGAGATTGGGTCTATGTATTTTGACCTTGTGATACAATCTGCAAGATGGCTTTCAAAATTGGGGCTGTCCTGGTGGCACAGGGGTTGAAGTCTCAGTGCTGTTAAGCTATGGGCAGCCACTGCATCATCAGTTCAATCCCTAGCCAGAGAGGTGACCCACATGTCGCTGTAGACCTCTCCTGTCTTGCCAGCTGCTCCTCTCAGCAGTGTATTCCAGTGAATCTGCCTACTCCCCACTCTGTCTTTGGTGAATCCTCTCTCCTCCTGCACTTCTGGCCTGCACCCCAGTTCTTGAATGCATAAATAAATAAAAATAAATCATTTTTTAAAAAGATGACTGCAGGGTCAGAGAAAAGTTTTCAGGGTGATGGACACCTGCGGGGTGCTGCACGCATGCCTAGGTGGGCATGCACAAGTGGGCTCATCTGAGTTTGGACACAGGTGTATAAGGATGGCGTCATTAGGACTCCAGAAGCAAGAGCAACAGCAGTAGCAGCAGTATATAAGGGTGGCGTCATGAGGACTCCAGAAGCAAGAGCAGCTGCAGCAGAAGCGGAGAACAGCAGAAGCAGCAAAGCAGCCGAGAGGGTGAGATGCACCAGGGGCACCCATGCCTGCCATGTACATAGCCACCTGTAGCGGCAGGAAGGTGCACAGGGCAAGTTCTGGATGGTTCTTAGAAGATGGGGTAAAGGAAGGAGTCTTGGAACCCTCGGTGGCTTTTATGCTTTTTATTGTCAGAGGTGGCCAGGTACATGGCAGGCCGGGGTGCCCGGGGGCCAGGAGGGTGGCAGGCCTCCCAGCTCCCGGCGCATCTCACCCTCTTGGCTGCTTTGCTACTTCTCTCTCCCTCTGCTCTCACTGCTGCTCCTTGGTGCTCTCACTGTTGGTTGGTACTAGCGTCCTCATGACACCGCCCATATAAGCCCGTGTCCAAACTCGGGTGCGCCCACCTGCGCATGCCCTCCTAGGCATGTGCACAGCACTGCAGGTGTCCATCATTAACCAGTGGTGGGAGGGTGGAAAGACCTGATAGTTCTCTGACCCTACACTACCTCTGTAAATAAAACTAAAAAGCCACCGAGGCTTCACCCCGTCTACTAGAATCATCCAGAACTTGCTCTGTGCTCCTTCCTGCTTTCACAATGGCTTTCAAAAAAAATTGCATATATCTTGTTTAAGTTCATATCTTTTGGCCCAGCAGTGCCACCCCTGACAAGATAACTATATCAAGAAAATATGCACAATGTTGTACATTGCAACATTGTTTATATTAACAACCTAACCTACCCCCATAGAGAACTAATTACTTAAAACCATCCATGTAATTGTTCTGTGGAACACATTTTTATTGAATGACTGTCAAGATTTATTGTTACATAAAACACACAAAACCACTCAATAAAGTATGTTTTCTTTCATATTGCAAAGGAAGATATGTACTCAGAAATACCAGCTTGACAAACAAACTTAATGGAAAGACAAAAAATTGCTAGAAGTGACTGCAGTATGCAGAAGAGGAGGCCTGAGACTGTTGAGATGACCAGAGACATTTTTATAACATGTTTTCAATAGTCATAAAATTCTGCTTTTGTGTTCTGTTTTTTTAAAAAGATAGAATTTTTAAAAATCCACCATAAACAAAATTGCTGACTAACTTGTCCATCTGTTAGGGGGAAAGGTAGTCCTGAATGGATTACACAGATAAACTTATGGACTCCAATCCTCATTCCAGACCACTGGTATTTCAGAACCACAAATCCAATAATCTGATTATCGAAGAGTGGCTCACTGGGACCTGAGGGTGGAGTTAAGCAGCCAGGCTGGCTATAAAACCAGAGAGGTGAGCCTTGGGCTCTCTCTTCATTTGGAGCCATCTCCCTTGATTCAGAGCCAGCTCTCAATGTGCTGTGGGTTCTAACTCGGAAGAGCTGGTAGGATATTTACAGATTTGTATCCCTCCCTTCTTTTTGTGTTATTTCTACTTTATTCCCCTTCTTTTGTAAAATAAAACCCTTTAATAACTTTTGTTGTGTGTGCCTGAAGTTGAGGCTTATTATAAAAGTCTTCTGAGTGCGCGGGTGAGGACCCAGTGAGGGAAACCCATTTTACATTTGGGTTGCCCTGTAACACATCCTATTCACATGATTCTTACAGTTTACCTTGCTGCACCAGCCCACCTGCAAAGGTACCCTCATCTTCACTTTCCTTTGCTTAAAGGAGAAAGTGGGCATCCAGCCAAAGGGAACAACCTATATCCTTTCTTACTGGCTAGTCTAGTAGTAGTCATTTCTGTGTACCTGTTGTAATCTGACCTTGTCAATTGATAAACCAAAAAAAAGAAAGAAAGTGTAGGGTAAAGGTTGATCAGGTCTTTCCACCCTCCCACCACTGATGATGGACACCTGCGGTGCTGTGAGCATTCCAGCGTGGGCATGCGCAAGTGGGCGCACCTGATTGGGACACGAGCATAAATGGGTGGCGTCATGAGGACGCCAGAACTGCGAGGACTGACCGCCTGATCGACCAACCGACAGGACCGACAGTACTGGGGAGCAGCAGCAGCAGCAAAGAGAGAAGAAGCAGCCGAGAGGGTGAGATATGCTGGGGGCTGGGAGGTCTGCCAGCCTCCTGGCCCCCGGCACCCCTGCCTGCCATGTACCTGGCCACCTCTACTAAATAAAGTATGAAAAGCCACCAAGGGCTCCAAGAGACTCCTTCCTTGACCCGTCTGCCCAGAACCATCTGAACCTTACTCCAGTGCTGCCTTCCTGCCGCTACAAAAAGCCATGACATTAATTAAATTCATTTTATCACAATGAAATATTTAAAAATATTTATATACATGGTTTTTTTTAACATCATTGTTCATTTTTGTATTATGTTTCCTTTCTCAAGTGTAGTCCTGGTAAAATTCCCACCACCAGTTTACCCATGCACTATCGCTATAGTCCCTTGTGCTCTTTGCTCCCATTTTGATCTCTCTCCCTCCCCTTCCCCTGCAGAATGTCACTGATTTATAGTTGCATGCTAATTTTATTTATTATTACTATTTTTTTCCTGTCCCTTACTTGGTTCCCCTATATTCCTCCTTTAAGTTAAACTGATTTTTCTTTCTGGCACATTAAACATTTTATTTTTTTAAGACTTATTATGCCTATAAGAGCTGGGATGCAGGCCAGAGGTGTGAGAGGGGGGCGAGACAGCAGAGGACTGCTGCACCATGTGGGTCAGCTCCCTGGTTGGGGATCAAACTCATACTGCAGTGGCCAATGATAGCTTGACAGCACTGAGACTTTAACCCCTGTGCTACCTGAGGGGCCCTAATTTGGTATTGTTGTTGAGTTTTGGTTACAAGGAATGAACTCAAGGAAATTAGTAGGGGCATCAAAGAACCTGGAGAGAGGAAAGGGGGCACTGCCTAACTTTATGCCATTGGGAGTTAGGAATTGGCATGGAGTTTGTTCTTGGCTTTCAGAGTCACCTGGACTGTATATCTGCTTCATTCTCCCCACTCCCTCATCAGGCACTTGTACTCACTACCATTTTATGAGGTGTAACATACCTTTTCTCCTTTACACACTGACCACTCAGTCCCATGACCAACTGGAGTTCTCTAAGTATGTGGATTGATATAACCCCAAACTCTCCTGCAGCTGTGGAATCTTCTCCCCTCTGCTGGAACACAGTAGGCAAATGATCCACAGTGTCCTCTGGTTGCTATTTCCCACACAGCCCCTGCCCTCTTGTGCTAGTCTGCACAGATTACTCTTCAGGTACTGTCTTAGGATCTCCACCTGGATTTAGGCCTCCTGTTCCCCACATTTGAAAAATCAGCTTTAGGGCCTCCTGGTGGCACAAGGGATGAGTGCCATACTGTGGGTCTTCTGTGGGCACTGTGGCACAGGTTCGATCCCTGGCCAGGGAGGGGACCCACATGACCTACCAGACCTCTGCTACCTCACCCGCTGCTCCCCTCAGCCATGTGTTTTGTTGATCTGTTCTCTCACCGCTCTGTCTCTGGTGGATCCTCTCATCCCCACCCAGGGCCGCTGGCCTGTTCCCTGGTTCTTGTATGCATAAATAAAAAATTTTTTAAAAAGTCAGTTTTATCATACAGTTCTGTGATTTTGGTAAATGCATAGTACATATAGTGTGACAACTATTAAAGTATGGAGCATCTCTTTTTCCCCAGAAGTTCCTTCTTTTCCCCGACAACAAATGTGTCTTCTGTCGCCAATTACCATGTCTTTTATTCTAACACCACTTCTTATACATTCAGTTTTGAAACTAATTACCCAGAATTTCATCCTGTATAGATTTCAGTGCTTAGTCCTACAAGACTGTCTGAACTCCAGGTGACAGCAATCAGGCTACACAGGCAACCCACATATGTCTACCTGATTTGAAATCATGGACCTTCTGCCCTCATGTTCCATAATGCACTGAAATAATTCACAGAGCTCAAGAAAGCACTTTACTCATTATTACCAGATTATTAAAAGATACAATTTGCGGAACAGTGAAATGCAAGACATAGGGCAAGGTATAGGAGCATGGGGTAATGTGTGCAGAACTTCTGTACCCACTCTGGCACTTGGGTGTGTTGACCAAGCCAGAAGCTCTCTGAATACTATTGTTAGGGTTTGGCTTTGTTTTTTTGAAGATTAATTTATTTATGTATACAAGTCTTGATGTTCTCTAGGGCCCTACCAGTAATCACGTTATGAGCATAAACACAAGTGTGGTAGAAAGGGACCTATAAATAATGAGAAAGACACTCCTATTGCTCAGGAAATTCCAACGGTTTTAGGAGCTCTGTGAAGCCCAGAACAAAGACGAAATAAATTTTTATTATACCACAATTCCCTATTTGCCATCCCACTCAATCCCAGTCACCAAGGTTGAGAAAAACTTAGCTGCCATTACAATAGATATGTCTTTTCAGGGCCATCCTGGTGGCATAAGGGGTCAAGCACTGCACTATGAAGCATCCACAGCCGCTGGAGTAGTTCAATCCCCCTCCAGGGAGATGATCCACATGGCGCAGCAGACTCCTCCTGTCTAGCCCGCTGCTCCCCTCAGTGGTGTGTCTCAGTCTACCCACCTGTTCTGTTCCCCACTCTATCTGTGGTGAATCCTCTCTCCCCCCACAACTATGGCCTGCACCCCAGTTCTTGTGTGTGTAAATAAATCTTAAAAAAAAAGATAAGATCTGTCTGTATTCTAGAGTTTCATGTAACTAGAATCATGTAGCATAGAATACTTTGGGTTTATCTTCTTCCACACAAATATTGTTTTGAAATCCTAAACTATTGTAGCGGCAGGATGGGGGCGGCACCGGAGCAGGGTTCGGGATGGTTCTGGGCAGACGGGTCATTTCATACTTTATTTAGTAGAGGTGGCCAGGTACATGGCAGGCAGGCCCAGCGCATCTCACCCTCTCAGCTGCTTCTTTGCTGCTGCTGCTGCTGCTGTCAGTTCTCTCGGTCCGTCCTCACAGTTCTCACAGTTTTTACAGTTCTGGCGTCCTCATGACGCCGCCCATTTAGGTCCGTGTCCAACACAGGTGCGCCCACTTGCGCATGCCCACCCTGGAATGCTCACAGCACCGCAGGTGTCCATCATCAGTGGTGGGAGGGTGGAAAGACCTGATCAACCTTTACAACTATGTTGTTTTTTTAAAGATTTATTTATTTATGCATACAAGAGCTGGGGTACAGGCCAGAGTCCAGGGAGGTGAGAGGATTCACCAGACAGAGTGGGGAGCCAAACAGGCAGACTGACTGAAACACGCTGCTGAGGGCAGCAGCGGGCGAGGCAGGAGAGGTCTGCCTGCACCATGTGGGGCCCCTCCCTGGCCGGCAGCAGGGATCGAACTCGTGCTGCAGTGACTGTGGTTTGCTTCCTAGTGCGGTGCTTAACCCACTGCGCCACCAGGGAGGCCACCTAAAGTATGTTTTTAATACTTATCAGTAATTTGCTAGTGTAGGGTTAGAGAAATCAGGTCTTTCCACCCTCCCACCACTGTGATGATGGACATCTGCGGTGCTGTACGCATTCCAGGATGGGCATGCGCAAGTGGGCGCACCTGAGTTGGACATGGGCTTAAATGGGAGGCATCATGAGGACGCCAGGACCAACAGTACTGACCAACGCGAGCAGCAGCAGCAAAGCAGCCGACAAGGTGAGATGTGCCGGGGGCTGGGAGGCCTGCCAGCCCCACGGTCCCCATGCCTGCCATGTACCTGATGCCACCTCTGATGTAGAGATCAATAAAAGCATGAAAAGCCACCAAGGGCTCCAAGACTCCTTTCCTTTACCCCCGTCTTCTAAGAACCATCCCGAACCTTGCTCCTGTGCCACCTTTCCTGCCACGACAGCTAGTTTTTATTGTTGTGTGGTGTTCTATTGTATGCGTGTGTCATCATTTGTTTAACAGGACACTGCAAGAAATTATTACTGGACATGCTGGGTCCTGCTGCCTGTAACTATAGGTGCCAAAGAGTAGAGAGAAGAATTTATAAGAAATTCTTTCACTGGGGCCTCCCCGGTGGCATAAGGGGTTCGATTTCAGCACAATGAAGCCATGGCCAGCCACTGCAGCACAAGTTCAATCCCTGGACAAGGAGCTAACCCACATGGGAGGTGTAGCGGCAGGAAACGGGGCGGCACTGGAGGCAGGGTTCGGGATGGTTCTGGGCAGATGGGTCAAGGAAGGAGGGTCTTGGAGCCCTTGGTGGCTTTTATTCTTCATTTAGTAGAGGTGGCCAGGTACATGGCAGGCAGGAGTGCCGGGGGGCCGGGAGGCTGGCAGGCCTCCCAGCCCCCAGTGCATCTCACCCTCTCAGCTGCTGCTGCTGTCGGTTCTCTCGGTTCTGTCCTCACAGTTCTGTTGGTCCTCACAGTTCTGGCATCATCATGACGCCACCCATTTATGCCCGTGTCCCAACTCAGGTGCGCCCACTTGCGCATGCCCACCCTGGAATGCTCGCAGCAGCGCAGGTGTCCATCATCAGTGGTGGGAGGGTGGAAAGACCTGATCAACCTTTACCCTACAGGAGGTGACCCACGTGGCAAAACAGACCTCTCCTGTCTCATTCGCTGCTCCCCTCAGCAGTGTGTTTCAGTAGATCTTCCTGTTCTGCTCCCTACTCTGTTTTTGATGAATCCTCTCACACCCTCCCATATACCTCTGAGGCCAGCTCTTGTTTGCATAAATAAATAAGTTGGCCAATGATCTGAGACAGTGGACATAGCACCCTGAAGAAACTGTCCTGCCATCTCATCTCGAGCTGGCATAAGCAAACAGCCCATCAGAACAGCCCATCACAATAGATATTTCTGGTATTCTTCATGTTCAGCCCTAGAATTTATTATTATCTGCCTCCCAGTTATCCTGACTCTGGTAAATTCTAATCTGCTGATTGTGGTTTATTTCTGATGGCATCAATGTCTGACACTTCTTCTGGCATCATCCAGGCAGGCATGAATGTCAGTTGAAAGTAAGAATTTTAGTTTAAATAAAACAGATTAGTCCTGCAGTGTGTCCATGCAGCTTCTGCTAGGTGTGCAGATGCACATACTAGGTTTGGTGCCTTTCCCCTCCTCCCTAGCCCCTTACCAAAATCAGAACCACCTGTTTGTGCTCTTGGCAACAGACACCTGGCTGTTTCCCATTTGGGATATAAAAACTGACGTGACAGAGTATAACTTTCTATAAACATTTAAAAATTTTCTCCTACTAACCAGACACCTCTTTTTCTTGGTTTACTACCTCAATTGCAAGTTATATCCCCTTGCTGCTTACAGAAATGGTTGTGCACTAAATTTTGGTTTTGAAATCTTGCAAACTAAACTCATTCATAATGAACCCCTCTATTCTACCTTCAGAAAATTGCTTTATCTTAATTGAAATAAAATTTGCATGCAAAGGCTTACCAGCTATAAGTAAATTACTATAAATTATATAGTAAATTTATAGATTTGAGCAACAATTATCACAATCCAATTTTATAATATCTTCACCACCAAAAACCCCTTTGTGCCCATTTGCAACCAACTCTCAGCCAATACCAGGCTACCACAGAATGGCTTTCTCCCTCTATTTCATATACATGGAATCACATAACAGTTTTTTTGTATATGATTTGATTCACTTTTTTTTTTTAAAAGATTTCTTTATGCACACAAGAAGTGGGGAACATGCCACAGTTGTGGAAGGTAAGAGGATTCACCAGAGACAAAATGGGGAACAGAACAGTCAGATTAACTGAAACATACTGCTGAGGGGTGCAGCGGGCAAGGCAGGAGAGGTCTGCTGTGCCAGGTGGGCCATGCCCTTGGCCCCGGGATCAACTCCCATGGCAGTGGCTGAGGATAGCCCCACAGTGCGGTGGTATCTAACCCCTTGGCCACCAGGGAGGCCCCAGTTTGTGTTTTCCTACTTAATGCATTCATGTCATGGCATTTATCAATTCATTTCTTTTTATTGCAGAATAATATACCACTGTATAGATATACCATTTTTTTTAAAAATCCATTGAAATGTTAATGGACATTTAGATAGTTTGTAATTTTGGGTTATAATACTGTTGCTACAGATGGAATTTTCTTTTGGTTATTATGTAGGAGTAGAATTGCATGAGAAGTTTAACTTTTTTTTAAAAATAGGATTTATTTATGCATAAAGAGCTGGGGTACAGGCCAGAGGTGTGGGGGTGGAGGTGAGAGGCTTCACCAGAGACAGAATGGGGAACAGAACAGGGAGATCAACTGAAGTACACTGCTGAAGGGAGTAGCAGGCAAGGCAGGAGAGGTCTGCTGCTCCATGACATTCATCTTCCTGGCCAGATATCCAACTAGTGCTTCAGTGGCTGCTTAACACCTTGCGCAACCAGGGAAGCCCTGCTTAACTTTTTTTGTTTTTGTTTTTTACTTTTTCTGTATTTCTTTTATTTATTAATTCATTTATTTATTCATTTGTTTATTTATTTATATTTGACATCAACTGTAATCCCCATGTATTCCCCATCACCGTATCACCAGTGCACCATCACATCAGTCCCCCTTGCTCCTGTCTGCCCTCAACCCCCCACCAAATGTTCTGTTTCACTTTTTAGGTAATACTATGCATACAAGAGCTGGGGTACAGCCCAGACTCGCCGTAGGTGAGAGGATTCACTAGAGACAGAGTGGGGAGCAGAAAAGGCAGACTGACTGAAGTACACTGCTGAAGGGAGCAGTGGGTGAGTCAGGAGAGGTCTGCTGTGCCATGTGGGTCCCCTCCCTGGCCGGGGATCGAACTCACACTGTTGTGTGGTGGATGCTTCACAGTGTGACGCTCAACCTGTTGCGCCACCAGGGAGGCCCCTGGAGTGTGTACGGTTTTAAAGCTAAAACCATAAAACTTCCAGTTAGGTAAAGAATTCTTAAATATGACACCAAATGCATAAACTACAAAAGAAAAAATGATAAGTTAGATTTTACCAAAACCGAAAACTTTTGCTCTTAAAAGGCAAGCTACATATTTGCAAATCACATTCCACAAAAGAATTTTACCTGGCATTAAAGAACTCTATTCAGTGAGGCGATCCAATTTTTAAAAAAATGGGCAAAAGACTAACTTCACCAAAGACAGTAACAAATTAGCACAGAAAAGATACTTCACATCATTAGCCACTACATAAATTAAAACTAAAACCACAATTTAGATACATCCAGGGGCCTCCTTGGTGCCTCAATGGGCCTCACTATGAAGCATCTGCAGTCATTGCAGCACAAGTTCCATCCCCAGCCAGCAAGGTGACCCACATGTCGCTGTAGACCTCTGCTGCCTTGCCTGCTGTTCCCCTCAGCAGTGTATTTCAGCAGATCTACCTGTTTTGCTCCCCACTCTGTCTCTGGTGAATCCTCTCACCTCCTGCCTCTGGCCTGTACCCTAGCTTTTGTATGCATAAATAAATATTTTTTAAAAATTTAAATTAGATACATCTAGTAGAATAACTAAAATTTCAAAGGTTTATTATACTAAGTGTTGGTAAATATGTGGAAGAACAGAAACTCCTTCACTACTGGTGGGGACACTAAGTAATCAACCTGGAAAAAAAAAACTGGTACTATTAAAAAAAAACATACTCTTACCACATGACTTAGACATTCTATTCCTAGGAATTTATTCAGGAGAAATGGACATATATGGCCAGATTTGTATGGAGATGTTCATAGCTTCACATGGAGCCCCAAAGCTGGAAACAGCTCATATTCCCATCAATATTGGTGAATGACATAGCTATGCAATGGAATATTACTTATTAATAAAAATGAGTTACTAATACGATATGAATGAATATCAAAATAATTTGTTCCAAGAAGCGTGTGTGTGGGGTGCGTACTAAATAATTTCATTTATAGAAATATATATATAAATAATTTCATTAAGAGCTGGGGTACAGACCAGAGTTGTGGGAGGTGAGAGGATTCACCAGAGACAGAGTGGGGAGCAGAAAAGGCAGACTGACTGAAGTACACTGCTGAGGGGAGCAGCAGGCAAAGCAGGAGAGGTCTGCTGTGCCATGTGGGTCCCCTCCCTGGCCAGGGATCAAACTCACGCTTCTGTGACATGGATGCTTCACAGTGCAGCACTGAACCTGCTGTGCCACCAGGGAGGTCCACCTTCATTATCTTGATTTGCTTCATTTCCTACATGGAATGGCCAAAACACATCAAATTGTACATTATAAGTAGTTTACTACCAATTATAACATAATAAAACTGTTCAAAGTTTCCCATGAAGTCATGAGATAACTGGCTCCCCCCACAAGTTGTGAACTCCCCTAGAGCTGGGTCTACCTCTTGAAGCATCATCAGGAGACTACATATAATGGCAGATCCCTAAAAGATCTGGCCTCTGGGGCCAGAAATGCTAAACAGAGGTGACAGTGGTCAAATGGACATGTCTGACAAATAGGGCTGACTTCCTTCCTCTGCCTTAACACATGGTGCTTGTCCTTTAAATAAGCCCAGTTTCTACCTGCTTCTAGAGTGCCCCCCACATCTTCATGTAGCTGGAGGTCTCCTCATCAATGAGGTCTTAGATGTCAAGTGCCTTTACCAAGTACCACATTAAAACTAGCTCCTATCCTTCTTCCAATCCAAAGTTGCTTTCTGTTATGATACCTTCATTTCAGGTACAACTGTCAGAAATCCTTCATCAGGGGTCTCCCTGGTAGGGTAGGGGGTTAAGTCCAAGCACTATCAAGCTATCACCAGCTACTACAGCATGAGTTCGATTCCTAGACAGGAAGGTGAGCCACATACACATAGCACAGCTGACCTCCCCTGTCCCGCCTGCTGCTCCCCTAGCAGCGTATTTCTGTAGATCCTGTCCTGCTCCCCAATGTCTCTGGTGAATCCTCTCCCCACACATGCACATCTCTGGCCTATACCCCAATTCTTGTATGCATAAATAAAAATAAATCTTAAAAAAAAAAAAGAAATCCTTCATCACTTAGTTATTTCCTTTCTGTAGTGTCTCCCTTCCTCTATTCTGTTGGCATGTCATGGATTACTTTACTGACGGTACACCCACCCATTAGTGCCGTAAATGTTGGTTGACAACTCCAAGCCACCCCTGCCGATGATCAACTAAAACAGGGCATAAGTACGAATGACTGCTCTCCTGTGATAAGACCAAAGTATGTACTGTGATTTCTACCCAGTTCCCTGTGGGATTCACCTAGAGTCAGTCTTCACTTGATGGCACACTCTTGCTTATAGGTTTTTTCCCTATCCTGTGAGGCTTCTCCCATCTCCTGGGCACATGTTCCTAATCACTTGAATCAAGAATTCTCTTCAGTGCTGCACACCAGAAATTTATATAATGTGATAATGAAAGGTGACTGATTTTAAAAAGAAAATTATAAAATTAACACACAAGAATCCTGATCTCAGGCTCTGCTTCTAGAGATCCTAACCGTAACTCCCTGTATTAGCTGCAGAGGGGCTACCTTGTTTTCTACTTAGGACAACCCCTCCTCACCAAGAATGATAGCTTGATGAGGAAATAATTTCTTCATTTCCCTCAAACAGCACCTGAAACACAGTAGGCACTCAATGAGTCTATTTATAGGGCCTATTTTACAGCTCAGCTATTAGCTCCCAGTCTGTCGTAGGCTGGCACAACCTGGTGGCATTGTGAGTCATAGCTGATGGACAGCAGTTGGGAGGTTCAGTGATGGGGCCAGGCCTGGGACAGCAGCTTGGCACCTGCAACACATTGTCCAGGTGAGGCACAGTATGAAATGAAGATCATTGGGGAAGGGTCCTTTGGAAAGATGCAACCTCACAGGTAGACCCAGTTTTGTTTTGAGGCTCTCTGCTAGCTTCCAGAGACATCTTCCTGAGCCAGATCTAAAGGAGGGTACCATCTACCATCTGCCCACATGCTCTTAGTGAGGAATGAGCATGTGCTAAATTAATGAAGACATGACAGAGAGAACCCTGGCCCATGGTTTGTTTCTTCTTTGTCTCCCATAGAGGACAAAGACATAATAATCTCCTTTCTCACACAACAGAATGGGCTGGGGTGGTGGTGGTATGGAAGTAGAATTTAGATTGCTTGAGAATGTACTCTACTTGGGACAAATCATGTGCTGTGTCCATATGTGCTCTCAAGTCCTAAGCATATATCCTAGCCCATGGCACATGTCCCCAGAATGTCATGGAGCACACTGGACAGTGATCCATGCATGTCTGGTTTCCCAGCTGAACCAGGAGAATCTTGAGGCAAAGGCTGTGCTAGGAACCCTGTCCAGAGCAGGGACCTGACACAAAGCAGGTGCCAACTCAATTTTGTAAAACAACTGATGAGGGGCATAATGCTATCCTTATGCTAGAAAGCCCACATTGTTTTCAGAACCCAGATGTAGTCCTGGTTTTGTAATTCTTCAGCAGATCCCTCTTACCCACAGAACAGAGTCTGCCTGTTCAGCACCCTTACAAAGTGTCCTTTCCAGCTTCCTCTTTTACTATTCCCAGCTGAGTACCCCACACCAACCTTATCCCAGAGGCCTTCCTTCACTTGCCGCGCCTTGCCTCTTTACTCTGCCTAGAGGCAGTCCATCATCCACCCCCAATTCACTTGTGCATCTTTTCAGTATCTACTGGTCTCTGCTAGCTTTCCCTCCTCTCATGGAGACCCAAAACCCTTTCCGGAAATCACCTAGTGCTGAGAGCAGGCCCAACTCTGGGTGATCACTGGGTTAGATGGGTCCAGGGAGACCACTACTAGTCCGAGTATGCAGGGATATATATTCCACGGTGGTCAGCAAAGGGTTAGCTCTGATCATCAGCCACAGGACTCATCCCTGTTCACCGGATCTTGTGGTTTGAAGGGGCAGCCTATACCTAGCAGGTACACCAGACTCTTTGTTCCTCAGCAGTTTCCGAGGGTCGCCTTCATCATTCAGGACGCCCGGACTCCAGAGGCAAGGGCGCAGTCCCGATCGCCTGCGTCCTCAAGCGCAGTTCCGGGGTCCCCTCCACCCTGCCCCGAGCACCAGACTAGGTCCACCTGGCCCTCGCGCTGGACGTCTATGGGTTCCTGGCTTCGGGCCAAACCTGCCGCCTATGGGAGCAGCTGCGGCAGTTCTGGGCCGACCACTTTTCGCGGCGCTTTTCTCCACGGCGCCCACCGCTGCGCCGTATCTCCTCCATGTCCACCTTCTACCTGCTGGACCACCGGACGCGCCAGGCCGAGTTAGGCCTCAACTACGGCGCACCGCGCACGCGTCTCAGCGATGAGGCCTTCGTGTTCCGCCGGGGCCACTGGAGGGCGGAAGGGCAGCCGGTGCGCTCGCCCACCGTAGCGGGCTGGAAGGCACAGCTGCAGCAGGCCAAGAGCCAGGTGCTACTGGAGGAGAACAACTACCTGAAGCTGCAGCAGGAACTGCTCATGGACATGCTGACCGAGACCACGGCGCGCATGCACTTGCTGGAAAAGGAGCTAGACAGCAAAGCCAGCACGTCCCCGGCTGCGCGCGCCTGGCAGGGGAAGATGCGCAGGCGCCAGGGAGCGGGCGGCGTGCTCATGATCGAGTCGCGCGCTCTGGAGTCGCGGTGACGTAATAAAACCCGTGCGGCGCGTGCGCACATCACTCCTAGCTACCCGATGGCGTGCGTTAATGGGGCGCGGTGCTTGCGGTAGGGCGGTGGCGGGATCCTCGTGTGCAGCCCTTTGGGAAGGCGGAGCGCGTAGCAGGCTCGTAATAGGTAGTACCTTGCTCAGGGCTGCCCGGCGAGGGCTTGCTCGGCCAGAGCGACTGAGGGCGAAGTCCAGGAGCCCGCGAAACCTGGGGAGCTCAGGACTGGACCGTGCAGTCAGGTGAGCCGGCCGGGCGGAGCCCGGGACCTTCCACTTGGCCCTTCCCAGGGGTTTTCGGGGTTTCCGTCTAAGTTAAGGTTCAATGTGTTTTATGACCAGGAAATTGTNCCCCCCCCCCCCCCCAAAGAAGCTTTGCACTCTGCTTATTCTGCTGGCTGTGCGGAGTAGCTTCTCGGTTCTTGAGGCACAGAATGAACGGTCTGACAAAGAAGCACTCTGCAGGACTAATTCTGTACACTGATTGAACTAATTTGACCCACATTTAAGATTTTGCATTAATTGCCGACGTTGAAAAAATCAGATTTCCTGCATCCTCTGGAAAAAAGTACCTGCTCCCTCGAAAAATGAGTGCTTGGCCAGCCCAGACTTCGTTCTGTTCAGCAGCACTTAATGTGCCTGTAACTTAGTGGTCAGTATTCATAACTCCTTCGGTGTCTACTTTGAATCACTTATTGTAGACCAGTATGGTGTTCTCTTCTGGAACATGAGTCTGCTTTCCATTCCCCCATCCTGATTCCCCACCCCACCCCCCACACACAAGGTTTTATATTAGGTGTTTGTTGTACTTGTGAGTGATATGAATTCACAGCAAAGCTGAGGACATTGGTCCTGACAATCTACAACCTTTCCCTTGGAATGTGGACAGGCCGTTTTACCATCTGTGGCCCATAGTGTTAGGGTGAAAGATAGTCCTGAAAAATTACAAAATAGATTTATTGTTCATTCCAGACCAACAATATCCAAGAACCACAAATCCTATAAAATCATCATCGAAGAGTGGATCACTGAAACCTAAAGGTGGAGTTAGGCACTCAGACTAAGTATAAAACCAGACATGTAGGCCTTGGGGGCTCTCTTTGTTCTGAGCCAGCTCTCAGCATACTGTAGGGTTCCAGCTGGGAAAAAGTAGTAAGACATTTACAGATTTGTATCCCTCTCTTCTTATGTTATTCATTATTTTACCTTCATTTGTAAATAAAACCCTTTATTAACCTTTGTTGTGTGTGCCTGCAGTTAGTACTTATTACAAGTACCTTTCAAGCACGTGGGTAAAAACCCAATTAGGCAAACCCATTTTATATTAGAGGTGCCCTGTAATGGTAGAACTGTGACCCATTCCCCTAGGGCCTTGTGCAACTTGTGAGAGAATGTGGGTGTTCTGCCTCAGCCTAACTTGCTTTTAGGAGTTGACTAGGAACTACTAAAGTATGCCTCTGTCTCTGTTTGTGTGTGTGTGTGTGTCTCTCTCTCTCTCGCTGGATTTATTTATGTATACAAGAACTGGGGTACAGGGTGAGAGGATTCACCAGAGACATAGCAGGGAACAGAACAGTCAGATCGACTGAAACACACTGCTGAGGGGAGCAGTGGGTGAGACAGGAGAGGTTTGCTGCACCATGTGGGTCCCCTCCCTGCCTGAAGACAAGGATCGAACTCGTGCTGCAGTGGCTGCGGTTTGCTCCACAGTGCATTGCTTGACCATTGCACACCAGGGAGGCCCCTATGCCTTCATTTATTAAATCAGTAAAACACAGAAAGGATGTTATTAGACACTACACTTACAAACATTTCTTCTGGGTAGTATTCTTGTATTTTAACAATTCTGATATTAATAAAAATTTTAAAAATAGGTTGTTATAATGGTGGCGAGATATACTTTTATTTTTTTTTAAAGATTTATTTATTTATGCATACAAGAGCTGGGGTACAGACCAGAGTCTCAGAAGGTGAGAGGATTCACCAGAGACAGAATGGGGAGCAGAACAGGCAGACTGACCGAAACACACCGCTGAGGGGAGCAGTGGGCACAATAGGAGAGGTCTGCTGCGCCATGTGGGTTCCCTCCCTGGCCGGCAGCAGGGATCGAACTCATGCTGCAGTGGCTGCGGTTTGCTTCGTAGTGTGTTGCTTAACCCACTGTGCCACCAGGGAGGCCCGAGATATACTCTTTTAAAATAACCAACTAGGAAAATTAAAAATATACAGGAAAAGGAAATGAGAAGGGACTCAATTAGTACATGAGAAAAAATTAAAAACAAAAGAAGGTACTATTGCAGAAACCATACTGAGAAGTCAGACACACAGAGGACCACATACTGTATTATTGTATGGTTCCACATACGTAAAATATTCATATGAAACAAATCTATAGAGACAAAGTAAAGTGGTGCTTGACAAGGGTTGGGGAATTCTGGAGAGTAGGATAACCCCTTAACAGGTGTGTAGTTTCCCCCTGCTGCCGGCTGGCCAGGGAAGGAACCCACATGGTGCAGCGGACCTCTCCTGCTGTGCCCACTGCTCCCCTCAGCAGTGTGCTTCAGTTGATCTGCCTGTTCTGCTCCCCTCTCTCTGTGGTGAATCCTCTCACCCTCCCCCCCCCATACACCTCTGGCCTGTACCCCAGCTCTTGTGTGCATAAATAAATAAATCTTTAAACAAAAAAAAAAAAGAAAGAAAAGTATGNCCTCTCTCTGTGGTGAATCCTCTCCCCCTCCCCCCCCCATACACCTCTGGCCTGTACCCCAGCTCTTGTGTGCATAAATAAATAAATCTTTAAACAAAAAAAAAAAAGAAAGAAAAGTATGTGCTTACCAGACCAGCAGCAGGCAGGCAGGGAGCCCCTTGCTAAAGGAAGGGTGTCCATGTGGCTACAGGATCCAGATTCAATGTGGCAGGAAGATATTTTAAGATATCTGACTTTGTTCTTTTTTTCTGGAATTTCACCTGCTCACTGAGGCAGCCAAGCTCATTGCCCTAGGGAGGGATGTGACAGAGCAGAAAGCAGGAATAAAGGGTTTTTTGTGACCTCCACCTCCTGCAGCTTTAAAACCTTTGGGGAACAGCTTTGCAAAAAATATTTTTGGACTTGTGAAATCAAAAGCCTGTAGACTTATCTAAATAAGAGGAAACAAAAAATGGGAGTAGAAATCCTGCTAGGTCTACCATCCAGGAAAAAAAAAATCCCTTCTTGACCCTACATTCCCTTTCAGCTGCTACCTTTCTCTGCTTCTTAGACCTAGATTCCAAAAAAGTTACTTATATTCACTGTCTCCAATTATTCCCTGTAAGTTCTTAATTCTTGTCAGTTTTTAATTTCTCATCCAGCCCCCTCCACTCTCCTCAGCCTTCTCTGGAAGGATGCCATATTGGTCAATTTTTTTCCAACTATCCATCAGCAGCATCTCATGCCATTGACCCTTCCTCCTCTTCTCAGCAATGTCTTCATTTGGCTTCTAGGGCTCCAGGTTCTTTTTTTTTAATATAAATTTTTTTAATTTACATATATTTGACATCAATTGTAATCCCCATGTATTCCCCATCACCATAACACCAGTGTACCATCACCTCAGTCCCCCGTGCTCCCGTCTGCCCTCTACCCTTCCCTTCTTCCTTCCCCACCAAGTGTCCCCAGTTTGTCTTTGTCTTTTCATTTTTGGTTTTTGTTTTTTTCTTGTTGTAATTATTATTGTTCTTATTCCTTTCCTTGATCTTTATATGGTTCCCTTATATTCCTCCTAGGGGAGGAACCATCTGGTATTTTTCTTTTGCCTTCTGACTTACTTCGCTGAGCATAATCCCTTCCAGTTCCATCCATGTTCCTATGAATGCGTCTAGTTTTTCATTTCTGATTGCTGAGTAGTATTCCATCATGTATATGTACCACAGCTTCCCGATCCACTCATCTGTTTTTGGGCAGTTAGGTTTCCAGGTCTTACCTATTGTAAAGAGTGCTGATATAAACATAGGGGTGCAGGTATTCTTTTGAATCAGAGTTTTTGTGTCTTTTGGGTATATTCCTAGGAGTGGGATTGCTGGATCATATGGAAGTTCTATTCTTAGTAGATTGAGGAACCGCCATACTACTTTCCATAATGGTTGGACCAGCTTGCATTCCTACCAGCAGTGTAAGAGAGTTCCTTTTTCTCCACCTCCTCGCCAACATTTGTTGTTGCTACTTTTTTTGATATGTGCCATTCTCACTGGTGTGAGGTGGT